>CAUZXS010002545.1:0-27500 GCA_963585895.1 Sepioteuthis lessoniana | reverse complement strand
ATGTGTAATTCTTGTGTGACCTATGTGCAGTCTAGATAATACTACTTCTTCCTTTCGGCTTTTCTGAAGCTTTGTTTCCATTCTCCTAGTATAGACTTGATTTCTAGAAGCTTCTTATAATTATTGTTGCTCCAGCTATGCTGCCTTTGTTGACATATATATTTGTTTATTTTGATTTTTTTTCCAAGTCCATATATGGAATTTTAACATTTTTTCAGGAATAATACTTAAGGCAGATGTAGCCGCTTTATCAACTTGCTCATTTTCACTAATACCCGTATACTTAGAATCCAACATAGCAATATTTCGTTGTCATCTGACGTTTTTTTCTAATTTGCATATGAGTTCTATAATAAGTGGATTGTCAAGTTTCTTGCTTTGTAACGATGTTAACACTGACAACGAGTCAGAAAAAATAACGAATCTTTTTAATTTTGAATCAGATCGAGCATCATATTTACTGCGTATGCTTCTGCATTGAATATAGAGGTATCGTTTGGAAGATGTTTTTTAATTGTATACTACAGCACATCCAGTTATTTTCTTCTGCTTAGAACCATCCGTCAAGATCTGTGAATGTCTAGGATATTTATTTTTAATTTTCTCCTGGTCTTCGTGGAGAATTAGATAATGAGTTTTAATGTTATGAAGTTTGCACAGAGTTAGAATTATTTTGGTGCCCTTATAGTCCAAGGTGGGATTTTTGCTATGATTGTATTATGTATTTTTGTTAAATTTTTTCTTTTTTTTTCCATTCGAAGACCAAAAGGTTTTATAGCCTTTTCACTCCTTTTGAATAGTTCCCTATATTTTCAATAGAATGCACCATCATATGCAGGATTAGATGGGCATGATTTTAATTTAACATAAAGAGTTCGTTCCTCACTGAGTATATCCTCTCACCTTGTAAAAAAAACTCAAGCCCAATAAATCTTATTTTGATTCTTCCTACCAAAAAAAAAAAAAATTATAATAAAGAAAAATATTTGTTCGGGTCAACACACGCAGCAAATTAAAAAAATTGTATATGCTAGTACTTTAGACTTTGTAACATCTGACCAAATAAAGGTCAATTTTATGTAAGATATTTTTATGAAAAAAAAAATGTCCATAAATCTTCAGTTTCAAAACAGTTAATCCTTAATCCAAATCCGGTGTCATTGCAAAAATAATGAATTCTGTCTCTTGTTTATCTCTTGTCTGTCTCAGCCCAGTCGGCTGTAGAATACACCGACTGCATCTCTGCAGATGGGTAAGACTTTCAGCTCTGAACGAGTGTCCTGAGTTGATACTAAGCCATCTGATGCCGAGGCTTCAGTCCAGAACCTCTGGGGAATATGGAGTACTCCTTCATTGCTATTACTCCCATGTCCACTCTGACCCTGAGTGGTAATCCCTGATAGGGTCCCATCTAAGATTCAAATAGAACAATTTGACCATTGAACTATATGTTAACTAATGACTGATGTTGTTATTTACTAAGCTTTGCTTAGATATGGCACAACGGCCTCAGGTCGTTTACAGTACCTGTTGCTTAAGTGGTCACCTATATTGAAACAGGTTCATTGTTGCTTAACTGATATTAAATTAAATTGTATTACATAGCAATACTTGAAACCCTTAGTGGGCAAATAAAACTAATGATGTTCAATAGCAGTATTTGAAATCATTTAAGTGTGTGCACACAAATTATTAATTCTAAATAGAATTACTCGTCTTAGAAGGGAATACTTGAAACCATTAACTGTGTGCTAATAAAACTATTAGTGTGAGCAATACTTGAAACCACTTCACTGTGCAAACAAATGACTTTTGTTAAATTGAATTATCAGTTATAAAGCAATATTTGTGAGCATTTAACTGGGTGCAAACAATAGCAATACTTATGTGCAAACAAATTTGCTCCGTGATTCGTTTGGAAATTAAGATTACCTACAAACTATTAACTTACAAATTATATATTTAACAATTTAACAGAGTGCAAATAAATGAACTCTGGCTCGTTTCAAAATATTATCTAAAAACTATTTGTTTACAAATCATATATTTAATATATGTATAAACAGGATTTGATATTAAATAACCTACAATGGTTGATAATGACATAAAACCTAATGAAACCTTCCCTCTCTGTCTCTGTATTTCCCCCTCTTCATACATCTCTTCCCTTACACACACACTCACACACATCTCTTCTTCACCTCTTCTCCCTCTCTCTCACTCATTCAAACACACACTTGTCTTTTCTTTCTTTCTTTTTCTCTCTCTCTCACTCACTTACACATTTCTTTCTTTTTTTTCTCTCTCTCTCTCTCACACACATCTCTTCTTCACCTCTTCTCTCTCTCTCACTCATTCAAACACACACTTGTCTTTTCTTTCTTTCTTTCTCTCTCTCTCACTCACTTACACATTTCTTTCTTTTTTTCTCTCTCTCTCTCACACACTTCTCTCTTCTCTCTCACGCATGCACACTTTCTCTCTTCTCTCTCTCACGCACGCACACTTTCTGTCTTCTCTCTCTCACGCACGCACACATTCCCTCTTCTCTCTCTCTCTCTCTCTCTCTCTCACGCACGCGCACTTTCTCTCTTCTCTCTCTCTCTCTCACACACACACACACACACACACACACACACATTCTCTCTCTATTCTCTCTCTCACACACACACATTCTCTCTCTCTCTTCTCTCTCTCACACACACACACACACATTCTCTCTCTTCTCTCTCTCACACACACACACATTCTCTCTCTTCTCTCTCTCACACGCACACACATTCTCTCTCTTCTCTCTCTCTCACGCACACATATTCTCTCTCTTCTCTCTCTCACGCACACACATTCTCTCTCTTCTCTCTCTCACACACACACATTCTCTCTCTTCTCTCTCTCTCACACACACACACACATTCTCTCTCTTCTCTCTCTTTTCTCTTTCTCTCTCTCTCACGCACACACATTCTCTCTTTTCTCTCTCTCTCTCTCACGCACACACATTCTCTCTCTTCTCTCTCTCTCTCTCACACACTCACACACACACACACACACACACATTCTCTCTTTTCTCTCTCTCTCTCTCTCTCTCTCTCTCTCTCTCTCACACACACACATTCTCTCTCTTCTCTCTCTCTCTCTCTCTCTCACACACACATTCATTCTCTCTCTCTCTCTCTCTCTCTCACACACACACACACAAAATCTCTCTTCTCTCTAACAGAGACATTTTGTTTGAATAGATACTTTTTCTTCTTAGCATTTCCCCCTCCCTCTCTCATGTTCGGCTTGTCTACAGAACGGCTTACAACAACACTCGTCACGTGATCATAACATTCCCTTCTTTTCCCCTTTACATGTAAAGGAGCATTTAACTTTTTCTTTCTTCTTCTGTTTAATTAGTAATGAATGAATGAATATCCATTTTATTAATAGTAATAATAATAATAATCTAGTAGTAATAATAAGTATTTATTTAATGTATTGTTTAAAAAGAAGTCTTATCATCGCTTTCGTTTCTGACGTGAAAAAGACTTGTAATTATCAGCTGGCAAGAATTTTCAGCACCCGATACTCGGATTGCACCATATTGTGTACACTCTTTGATAGACATTTTGACAGCATCTTTTTTCTTATCCCCCTCCCTCTCCCAGAAAGTAAAGAAAACGAAAGAAATAGGAAAATAACTAATCCAAAAATAAATTCATTATTCTTTCTTTCGCTATGTAATGGTGGTGTAATGGTTAAAGCGATGAACTGCGGAATCGTAGTACGCGAGTTCGTACTCCAGTCGCGCTATTACGTTCACTTTCGGGCAAATACCCTTGGGAAAGGTATGAACCCCCTTATTCTCCCTCCAGCTATGGGTAAATAGTAGGACGGACTAGGTTCTTCAGCCTTGGTGAGGCAACTAGTCTAGGAGAAGGAAAACTCTGAATTAAAACCTGTTAAACTCCGCTTAAAAATTGACCTTGTGTCATATCCTGCCCGAGCGGAGGGGTTGGTAAATAGTATATATATGATCAGCCACTAAAAAGAAAAAATCTGAATATTTTTATTGTAGCTTTTTTTGGACGATTTTTTTTTTTTTTTTTAAATCCCGATTGCCTTGTGGGGTAGGGGGTTCTTGTGATGCAGTGATTAACGTGCGATACCATTGCGAGTTCGAACTCGAGTCGCGCTATTAGGCTCATTTTCGGATCAATACCTGAGGAAAAGGCATGAACCCCCTCCTTATCTATGGATTAAATTGTACCTCTACTGTTCTTCTTCAAAGATAGATTTGACATTAAATAACCCACAAAAGTTGGTATGCTATTAAACAAAGAAACCAATGTCTTGTGGGGAGGGAAGCAGGGAAAAGTCTAAGTTGATTTAGTTATTTAATAAGCCTAGCTTAGTTGTGGCTCAAGGCCAGAAGTACGGGGCACCCAGTGAGATTCAAACTTATTAACAATGCTGTGGTAATCTAGCTTGTTAAACATTTCACCACGTGAAGTGCCCTTTGTTTATATTGTTGTTTTTTGATGTTAAAGTCGTAATTTTTTAGTACTTTACGTAACGGCCACACTAAGTGCGCTTAATTACTAAATACCTCGGTATAAAATGATTAGTCTTGTAATTAGTTTCTAGCTGATATATTATAGTAATGGTCTGAGGACATGTAGTCATATTTACTAAGCTTAGCTTAGTCTGGTATAAGGCCAGAAGTATGAGGCAACTAGTGAGAATCGAACTTCTTAGGAATGATCTGTTAGCCTCTGATGTGCGTAAATTTGTCTTCGGTTTTGATAATTAGAATAAATGTGCTTTGAAATAATGACATCCTTGTACAAATTATAAAATTTTCATTAAAGTTCAAAATGGATTATTTAAATTATCAACACGTACTAAGATAAAGAATTTAAAGAAATTATTTCATTAGAAAAATTGTTTATTTTTTCTTTCTTCTTTTTTTTTCTCTCATTTTCCAGTTAAGTATCAATTTTTAAAATATTAATTAGTTTGTAGAAATTAAAAGATAAATGTTAAATAAGAAAATAATTTTGTCAAAATAACATTGTCACACACACACACACACACACACACACACACACATATATATATATATATATATATATATATATATATATATATATATTTCTCTGTTCATGTCTCATAGTCACATTATTTTCGTCATTCATCTCTTCCTTCCTTTTTCAAAATTATCACCGAGGCATGTTTTTCTCCTCTTCATTCTCAACAACTGACAACAACAAGTATTCATCCTGGAGGTAGTCGATCAGAAGAAACAAAGTAGCGAGGGAAGAAAAGGAAAAAAATAGTAATCAAACAACTTGTGGAGAGTAAGGGGAAAAAAAAAAGAAAAAGAAACAGGAAAACAAGATACTCTATCTTCCATATCGTTATAGATATATTATACACAAAGCAATTCTCGACCCCCCCCCCAGCTCTTCTACACACACTTTAAAAAGCCAAACCGACCAACCAGTAAAAGCTAATCTAGTTGTTGTTGTACGTGAGCAGTAGTATTAACAACGCCGTAGATAGTCACGATTTTTCTGTTTTCCTCTACGGTCATTCCTGATAATAGAGGAAGTGAAAAAGCCCAAGATGGTGTCTATCATTTTTGGAATCTATTCAACTGGAGCCACAATCTAAAAAAATAAAAAATATATAATATATGTAAATATATATATATATATATAAAAATGGAGAAATATTACAGTGACCACTGAAGCATATCAAGGAAGGCTTTGTCGCCTTTAGTGTCTCTTTTTTTTTTTTTTCTTTTCTTGTAATATTTCTCCCGATCCCCTTCATCGTAAAAAAAAAGGACATCAACCTACCACACAGAATTTCGTTACTTAGTCCTAACCGGGGTCACTTCCTTTGTAGTCATTTCCAAAAACATACACAATATTTCCAAAACAAAAACACACATCAATAATATCACAAAAACATTCTTTTAAATTAACTAGGGGGGGGAAAAGAAGGTCTGGTATTTATTTTTTTAAGTTCTACTGATCCCATCGCCTGAATTTTTTTTTTTTTTTTTTTTTTTGTGTGTGTGTGTCATTGTCCAAGTTACTCAACTCCACTAGACCGTGGAGATTACTTTCTTATTTGGAGGATACATTGTGTAGTGTTCACGCCACGGAGGCTTTTATGATAAAACACGCACTGAACTCTTCGTCCTACCAACGGATGCCATCTCTGTTTGCTGAGGCGGTAAGCACGTTGTTTTAAAGTTCGTTTTTTTTTTTTTTTTTTTTTTTTTTCATCTACATTATTTTTGAGAAATTACAAGAACTTTTTCCGTAATAGTTGTTTGGTTACATTAGTATATAATTTTCATTATAACACTAAATAAAACAACTATCATGGGACAGATAGTATGATAGGTTTGTGGTTAAAAATTCGTATAATTGACGTATTTCAATAGTTTTTTCTTGTTTATTTAAGTCTGTACTTTCATTTCTTCGTGGGTTTTTTTTTTTACCATGAAGCAGTGGTTTAGTTGACTATATACGAATAACAAACATAAAATCAGGGTTCAGTTTATATTAAATTTATATATGAATTTGATTATGCAGGTGTTATAAAATTGGATACTAAGTCACTATAAATTGCACCTGGTGTTGAAAGTCCAGTTCTGGAGCTCTGTGAAGTGTGGCGTATTGCTTTGTTGCCATTACTCTCAGGTCCACTTTAACCCCTGTGGCAGTACCTGGTAGGGTCACATCTGTGGGTCGAATAGATTTGTTTGAATAATTATTCGTATTGGATAAGAATAGGTGAAACTATATAATTGTGAGCAAATTATTTGTATCATGTATTAAATAACATGTAAGGAGTTGATGTGCCCTTAGACAAATAAACCAAATAAAACTATCCGAAGATTATTTATCGAACCCTCACTTTATGGCCACCTTACTAGTCCCAATGTTCACTTTTTCAAGAATGAAAACTTTCCGAAAGTAATCTTTTAAACCTATAGTATAAATAAATAAGAAAAAAAATTGGTTTGTTGATTATTCTTTTTAAAAAAAATGTAACTTAGACTGATAAAAGGAAACTGAATTAGAAATTTATTTATAGATTGTTTAAGTGATTTTTAAAATGTGTTAAAGGTCGAAATTTCATTTTCAAGTTTCGATAGTTTATTGTTAATTCATAATAAATTTTCTTGGTTCATAGTAGGTAATGAATACAGTGAGAGAAGAAAATCTATTTTTAAAAAAATCTGAATTTACATGTGTTCAAGATTTTCCAACCGAATGACTATCATTTCTAAATTTATCTTGGTGATTTCTCTTTAGTTGGTATGTATACATATACTAACTCGTATAAGTAGAATTTAATTTCGAAAACCTTATTTTTGGTAAAACGTTAGTATCGACCTATACACGGATAATAATTTTGTAAACCTGGAATAATGAGAAGGGCTATGATATGCAACACTTGATTTTAAAAAGTTCCATGTCATTTTATGACCGTCAATCAAAAGGTCGGCCTAAGTTCGAGTAACCATTTCATAGCGAAAGAAATAGTTAAAAATTAAAAATACGATTAACTCCTTGCAACTGAGTCTATTTTCCATCTTGCTCCAAGTCAGTCTTCGCAAAATGATAGTCTAACGTAATAATATTCTTTGGGGTTTTCTCTGCGTAATATAGATATAATTTTGAAGGAAGAACTAATTTATACACAAAATGAATAAAATTTGACGTCGACTTATACACGAATAAACATTTCTGAAGTTTGAAATTCATATAGGAAGAATAAAGTGAAATTTCTGTTTAAAAATTTATGATTTTGTAGGCATAAATCAGGGGGCTACCTATACTCAAAATCAACTTGTACACGTGACAATACAGGATGTATGAAATTTATTTCAATATTTCGATCTCACTTTGAGAGATTTTTAGATTAGATTTGAAACAAAAGTTTTTAAAAAGTACGACTAACTTCATTCTTTAAACTAACCGAAACTGGATTGATAAAATGTTCACGTTGTCTTTTTAGTTCAAAAGATATATATATACATGTATATATAAGACGGGAGAGCTATAAAAATATAAAACATGTGTTCCATTTCTCATCACTTGTCATGTTGAAACAGGTCATTTTTTTTTTCTTGGTTTGTTTGTTTAATTTATTTATCTTCCTTTTTAATTGTGACCGTTTTCTTGAAGTATTACACACTAGTTATTGTTTATTTTTGTTTGTTTCCCCATTTTTAAAACCTGTTTTTATCGCCTTAGAAGAATGTTTTTTGTTATTGTTTTGAAATAGTTTGCTGTGAAAATGTCTTAAAAAGACGGAATAAAATTTCAGCATGAGAAAAAGCTGTATTAGATGAAGGTTTCAAAACCCAACCCTTCTCTGACTATCGTAACTAGTTATCATTTATATTCTAACTTTGGACGGAAGAGAAAATTACTCCTTTTTTATTTTTTTTTAAACGACCCCCACCTCCATGCTCACAAACGGTCATTTGTTTATTCAATTCATTTTACTTGGATACTTTTCAGTATTTTTTAATGGCATATCAGCGTTCGTGATTTATTTAATGCTATAACCATCTTTATAGAAGAACAGCAGTGATACTATTTGACCCAACTGGAGTTTGAACTCGCTTACTTCAAGGCCGCAAATGACTAACTTTTTTTTAAATATTTGAATATGGACAAGGGTTCCTTCGTAATCAGGATTTCCATTTCCACTCGCCCCTTCACCACTTCACTCATTCTTATTCATTACCACATCTATTCTGACCCGGAGCGGTAGAATTTGTTTGGGTCTCATTTATGGGCCAAATAGAATTTTTTAAAAATAACTCTTAATTTTTAAAATAACTCTTAGACCGTGCACAAAAAATCTCTTAAATAATTTCACAAAAATATAACCATGAAGGCATGAAAAAACCTAGACAGGTTGAAATGCTGTTAAAATCAATCAATCAATCATTGCCATATTATTGTAACCCTTTTCTAAGTAGTGTCCACTTTGACCTTGCTTGGTGAGGAATTCTTGTATATATAAATTAATTCGTTGATGTGTGTGTGTGTGGTCAGAAAAATATTTTGAACCAAAAAGACAACATGAACATTTTTATGAATCCATTTTCAGTTAGTTTAAGAAAAGCAGTTAGTAATACTTCTTAAAATCCCATTCAACCCTTAACTAATCCAATCTAATCTTTATTTCTAATCTAATTTGAAAATCTACCTAAAGGAAGGTCGAAATATCAAAATAAATATAGTTGTCGATGATTTGATGTTTAATTTATTTTGCTTATCTAAGGGGAGGGTTAAAATTTTCGACATGGCTAAACCCTCTTGGCAGGTGAAGCTTAAGTTCTTACTCCACTCCCTTTAAATCAGTGTCCACCAACCTTCTTTTAGACCATTGACTTCTTCAAGGAAATTTTGCTTACTCATCATGACCCCTGGGCATATACAATTAATACCTAAATGTGAAAGTACCATATGTCAGACTGTCCTTTTGTATCCTCTCTTCTTGTGAATATCAGTTTTGAAATATAGGGACCAAAAAAGAAAAATCTTTTAGTGTTGTTGTGGAATTATGAGAAATATAAGTTAAGTTAGTTAGCCAACTGTAGTCGAAGGCTCCCTTTTCAATAGCTACTACACCGAGGTATACAAGAGGGCAATACTTCTTTTCCCTTGTTTGCTCCACTTACCCTTTATCCATACCTTATGATGCTGAGAATTAAGCAATGAGGCATCAAATACTTT
Organism: Sepioteuthis lessoniana; assembly: GCA_963585895.1. Taxonomy (NCBI): domain Eukaryota; kingdom Metazoa; phylum Mollusca; class Cephalopoda; order Myopsida; family Loliginidae; genus Sepioteuthis; species Sepioteuthis lessoniana. Next base: position 17,739 of record CAUZXS010002545.1, on the reverse strand, counting down.
TAAGTCTTTGGTATGGGATTGAACCCCAGTCTCTCGTACTATTGGCAAACACTAATCATTATGTCAATGGGCTTGTACAAAGCATAATTCTAGAATTCAATATGAAAGTGTTCAATCTTATGAAAATCATAAATGTGAATATGTTGTCTGAAATATAAAGAAATGCTCAGTGGACAATCTGTTTGCTGTTATTTGGCATAGATAGAGTGATCACTTTATTTTATTTTTAATGTCAGACTTTGGTTTGTTACCGACCTTTGTGGGTCATTTAATACCAAATCCTGTTTATATATGATGTAGAATATTGCTATCTAACACTAATAATTCTATTCAACGTCATTCATTCATTTGCACATAGTTAAAACATTTCAAGTATAGAAGAAAGATTAAATGGTTCTATTTGATCCATTGATGGGACCTTAACAGGTACTACCTCTCCATTTCAGAGTGGACCTGGGAGTAATGGCAATGAAGGGGTTCTCTTCATTCCCCAAAGATCCAGGACTGGTGCCTCATCATCAGATAGGTGGCTTAGTGTCATATCCAGGACACAAGTTTGTGGGGAGGGTCTTACTTTTCTGCAGAGATGCAGTCAGCGTATTTTACAGCCTCAGCCAACTGGGCTATGTCAGTTTTTGATCTTCACCAAATTTTGACCTCAGGCATGTATTGACCCCTTGGATAGTCCCATCAACCACCTTGTTTTTGGTTTATTGTCACAATGCTCGACTGTTGTAACTTTTTGGCTCTTAAATACCTGTTGTTTATGACCAGGGAAATTCAAACTGAGTTCATTCAGTCCATGGGTGTAAATTGTTCTGATCCTCTAAACTTCTATATTTATACTAAATTTGCTGAATTAGAACTGTTTGATTAAACTGAATAGCTTGAAATAGAAATGTTTTTGACAATTAAACTCTGTACTCATGCTAAACTGAATTATTTGAAATAGAACTGATTATTTATTTAAAAATGGATTTGGCATTAAATAACCTACAAAGGTTTATATGCCATAAAACCTAAACAACCAACCAATCTCTAACCGTCATGCTTAAAGGTAAGGTAGATTTTACAAGTATCTGATTACAATTGTCATTAACCCAGGAAGAAAAAAAAAAAGAAACTTTACTCAGTATAAATCAACACATAGGAGTTGTATAGCGTAATATCGTCATAGAAAATAGAATCGGTGATCTGAGTTCAAATCCTGGAAGAGGCAGTTTGCATTTCATTTTGTGCTATTGTTCTTGGGAAAGGCTTGTATTCCTCTGTCCCTCACTCAGCTATGAGTAAAATAATCAAAGCAAACTGTTCTTTAGCTTTGGCTAGGCAACTAGTCTAGGAGAAAGAAAACTCTGAATTTAAGCTTGCTATACTTCACTTAAAAATTGACCTTTTGTCACATCCTGCTCATGGCGCAAGAATTCAGTAGATTACAAGCTAATCAAAATTTTCAGCAGATTTTATATCCAAAGCATTCCTCAGTATAAAACATTCTCTCTTCATACCCTGTGCAGACGTCTTTTTGTGATGAACCATGCTACTTACTCCAATCGCTACTTAACAGTAGTCCTTTTATTATTATTTAAACAGTGATTCTTTTCCAGTACATTCTTTCATACCAAACAACTTACAAATATCCTATTGTCTCACCCATTTTTTCTTTCTAAATGATTGGATGAGTGAAGCAGGTAATGATAATATTGGTAGAAATGATGATGAAAAGGGTGTAACCCGGAAATTGTGTCTAGGTTTTTTTTTTTATCCTTTTTTTTTTTTTTTTTTTTTTTTTAAATCTTTAAACACCCCCATCTCTCATGTTTTAAAAAAATATATCTTTGTCTATCAACGTATGCAGTTTTTTTTTTACCCCATCTTCATTTTACGTCATTCCCTCAGTTTTCATCTCTACCATACTTCTTACAATTGGCGTTCAAAAAACAAAGTTCCTGTTGTCTTTTTCTTAGCAGCAATTTTTCTGAATATGTCAGTAAAATAAGGAGGCTACTCCCACTTGTGTGTGCAAAAGTTTCCAATACTCATTGTTTACAGCAGAATATTCTTTTAAAAAAAATCTGTTGGTTGGTCTTAGAATACGCTGACTGTATCTCTTGCAAGGGAGAGTAAGACTTCCCTCCCAAAAAAGGAAGTATCCTGGGTATGACACTAAACTGTATCTAACGATAAGAAGATCTGAGGAGTGTGGAGTTAGCTCTTCATTACCATTACTCTCAGGAGTGGTAATACCATTTAGGGTCTCATGTAGGTGTCAAATAGATCTCAAATAGATCTGTTTGAAGATTATTCATATTCGATAGAACTATGAATTAAAATTAGGCTTTCATTTTACCAACATATTTCCAAAAATCCTTTTTTTTTTTATATATATAATCTATGATAGAATTATCCCCTGAATCAAATGTTTCTTATCTTCTACTTCTAAATCATATTTAAGGGGTCACCTCGTGGTGTAATGGTTAAAGCAATGGACTGCGGAATCGTAGTGAGCGAGTTCGTACTCCAGTCGCACTGTTACGTTCACTTTCGGGCAAATACCCTTGGGAAAGGTATGAACCCCTTTATTCTACCAGCTATGGGTTAAATAGTACCTCTACTGTTCTTCTAGAAGAATGGCTTTGGCATTAGATAACCTACAAAGGTTGTTATGCCATTAAACAAAGAAACCAAAAACCTAAATCATATTTAGGCAATGTCTTCATTATGCATACCTGCTTCTCTCCATAAGGCTAAGCCTGTTGTTATTTATGAAGTGTAGCTTAGTCTGGTACAAGATTACAAATGTGAGCACCCAATGAGAAGTATTAGTAATCATAGATTGTGGCATCAGTTTTACTTCACATTATTCCAAACCAAAATTTCAAAATCATGGATTTTGGTTGGTTGTTAGGGTTTTATGGCATATCAACCTTTGTAGATTATTTAACGCCAAATTCTGTCTGTCCTTCTCTCTGTCTCTGTCTCCCTCTCTCTCTCTATCTATCTATCTATCTATATATATATATATATATATATATATATATATATATATTCAACCAGAGATTTCTAAACGAATACTTAAGTAGGTAAAATTTTCTATAAGCAGGATTTCATTTGTTTGCACAAGATTAACTAGTTTTAATTCGTCATATTTTTTCAAACAACTCTGTTTGAGGAAGGACAGAACATGGATTTTGGAAATTTGATTGGTTGAAAATCAGCCAGAAAAAAACATTACCAAGATGAACTAACATACCATAAAATCATTTTTTTTATGATCCACTGAAACATTTCTCTTTTGCATCATTCTTACCTACAAAATGATAATTGAGAAATTGTTTGTTAAACTTATCCTCTAGACTCTTAGAAGTTATCACCCTTAAAATGCTGCTAACAGTTTGAGGTCGTGTGGTTCCATTACTTTCTGAATTCAGAAAATAGCTTTAGTGCCTGAGTTTAAAATACCTTTATCTAGTAGATGCACTATTTTCCCAACTTTTCAGCCCAGAAGTTTATGTGCATATTATATATGAGAACTATATATTCCAAACTAAAGTGTTTTACACTATCACAGAGAAAGATCCACTGAAATGTGTTTTTGTTCATGATTTTTTTTTTTTTTTAATGTATGCTTATTTTCACTGCATGCCAGTTGCATTTTTGTTTGAACATGTCCGTGTGTTTGTTCTAAATTCTGTATCAATTTTGTGTTTTAAGATATAATGTAAGCTACATAAATTATTTGAATACCGGACATTGGCATAATGGTTAGAGCGCTCGCCAATGGCCCGGGGACCCAGGTTCAATCCCAGGTCAAGTCATACCAAAGACTCTAAAAATGGTACTTGATGCTACCTTGCTTAACACTCAGCATTATAAGGTAAGAGTAAAGTGGAGCAATCCAGGAAATGGAGTAACGCCCCCCTCCCTACACCTTGGTGTAGAAGCTATCGAAAAGGGAGCCTTCGGGTCACCCTCGACTACAGTTGCCAACTTTACTTTTTTTACATAGATTATTTTTTGTCAATAGGAATGGAGAAAAAAAAGCTAAATTTAGCTGCTACAAATTCTAAAGAGTCAAAGTGTATTATACATGAGGGAACCCCCTGCCCCCGAATTTTGTAGTCCAGAGTTCTAACTCTGGACTTTAAGTGCAAAACCACTGTTAAAACTGGTGGGAAAAGCTCAAAGAAATGCTTGGAGAGAAAGAAATTGACAAGTGAATATCATCAAACAAACAGATGAAAGAAAAAAGAAAAGTACCTCAGAAGAATGAGAAAACTTCTCAAAACCAAGCTCTGTAGCAGAAATCTCATCAAAGGAATGAATACCAAGGCAGTTTCTCTTGTTAGATACTCTGGCTCATTCTTAAGATGGACAAGGGAGGAACTCAAAAATATGGATGAAAAAAAAAACAAGGAAATTAATTATGATATACAAAGACTTATACTCGAGAGATAACAAAGACAGACTATATGAATCAAAAAATAAGAAAGAGAATCATCAGCATTGAGGATTGGGTAGATGTATCAATACAAGGACTTGTAGAAAACATTAACAAGAGCAAAGGAAGACTAATTACAGCAGACAGTAACAACATTGGAAACATAAGAACAGGAAAAAAAACTAGAAAACAAATAGTAAGAAAAACAACTGTGTGGATATTTCAAGCAGCAAACTGGTGAGATTGCACGCGGGAAGACCTGGCATTAGATTTGAAAAAAAAAGAAAAAAAAGAGAGAAACTGAATCTCTCTCAATAGCAGCACAAAACAACACTCCAAGTACCAATTATGCTAAAGCGAAAATCAATTATATGCAATAGAATTGCAAGTGTAGATTATGTGACGACAGACGAAACCATTAATCACATAGTAAGCAACTGCAGCAAAAAAGCAATACAAAACTAGGCATGACTGGGTGGACAAGGTGATCTACTGGGAATTGTGCAAGAGATTAAAATTTGACCATGTATAAAATTCTCTGGGATTTTGAGATACGAACAGATCCCCTAATCCTGGCCAGAAGACCAGATCTAGTAATAATCAACAAGAAAAAAAGAACTTACTATCTCGTGAATTTTGCCATTCCAGTTGACCACAATATTAAAATAAAAGAAAATAGAATAGACAAATACCTGGACCTTGCCAGAGAATTGTGAAAAGAAAAAAACCTACAAGATTAGGTTGATGTAATACCAATTGTAGTTAGTGCACTTGGAATGGTCCTAAAAGGCTTGGAAAAATACTGGAGGAATTGGAAATCAGAGGAAGAATCAATCTCATCCAGAACACAGCATTGCTGAGATTGGTGAGAAATCTCAAGAGTTCTGGAGACCTGAGGAGACTGCCTGTCAGTCATACTCCAACAAAAAAATCACCTGCTAACGTTGGTGTAAAAAAAAATCACTAAGTTAAAGAAAAAAATGATGATAGCAAAAATAGTAATCTTCTTTAGATACATACTGTTTATACTTGATAAATGAATGACCCTTAAGTTTTGATTATGCTGACCTACAAAAATATTTCTTAAAGATCCAATGACATAAAGAGAAAACATTCAAACACTTATACTTTTAAAACTACTGTAATACAACCAAAATCAATACAATACCATGAAAAAACAATATTGTCTTGACTATGATGTAGCTTGCTGTATTTACTTGGATATTCAAAACATACTAAAACCCAACCACTGATACAGAATGTACAGGTGTTATAAATTATAATGTTAAGTAAAAGCTTTATTATTATCTTAGCCTATACTTAAACAGAGGTTATTAGTTGGTTGGTCGGGTTTTATGGCATATCAACCTTTGTAGGTTATTTAATGCCAAATCCATTTTTATGTAAATCAGTTCTATTTCAAATAATTCAGTTTAGCATAAGCATGCAGTTTAAATATAAGTCCAGTTTAATTGTCAAGAACATTTCTATTTCTAGCTATTCAGTTTAGTCAAACAATTCAATTTAGCATAAGTATGCTGTTAGTTTTATTTAACCCATAGATAGGGCTCTATCAGGTGCTACCACTCCAGGCCAGAGTGGACCTGGGAGCGATGGCAATAAAGGGGTAATCAGCATTCCCCAAAGCTCCAGCATTACTGGAACCTCCCCAAAAGATTGTTTAGTGTCATATCCAGGACACTCGTGGGCGGGGGTCTTACCCCTCTGCAGAGAAGCAGTTGGTGTATTCTACAGCCCCAGTCGACTGGGCAAAGGTTATTAGTTATGTGGGTATGGCTAAGTTAGACTTATGTGAGGAACAATCTCTTGTTTATGAAGTGACAAATTTGTTTTAAAAAGTTGTTCATCACATGAGTACATGTAATAAATTTTATGGATGTACCCGTGGTGTAATGGTTATATAGGAAATGGGCACGGTGAACCAAGTTCAAATTCTGGCCAAAGCTGTTTGTATTTCATGTAACACTAATACTCTTGGGAAAGGTATGAATTCAATTATTCTCCTTCTAGCTATGAGTAAATAGTAGGACAGACTGAATTTTTTAGCTTTGGTTAAGTAACCTGTCTAGAAGAAGGAAAGCTCTGAATTCAATCAAACCTGTTAAACTCGGCATAAAAATTGAGCTTGTGTCACATCCTGCCTGTTTGACTGGGTTAGTAAATACATTCATAAAATAAACTTCGGGAAAAAAAGTGTGTGTAAAAAAAAATAAATAAAAATAAAAAAAATGTTTGATGCACACTAATAATTGGAAACTTTTGTAGATGAACAAATCTTTTTTTTTTTTTTTTCTTTTTTGATAACGTTTTTGTTTGTGAAATTAATTTGTTAACTCGGTGTTTTTCCATCTGTTGAATATTGTAAATCACTCCCCACAACTTTTTTCTTTCTTTCTTATAATCAATTTTCTGTTCTGTATGAACATTTTTAGAACCACTTCATTGTCATTTTAATGAACTGATGATTCTTTTTTGTTTTGTTTTTTGTTTTTTTGTTTTTAATTAGTAGTTTGTGGAGATTTTTTAAAAACTCCCTGAAGAAGGTTTGAAATGAGAAAAAGAAAAAAAAAGTGAATTATTCACTTGCTGAAATAGCAATGTTATATCTGCATACAAAAAAAAAAAAAACTTTAAAATTAATTTCCTGTTTTAGCTGTCAACTAAAAAAACAAAAAGTCAAGAAAAATGAAAACAGCAAATTTGTTATAAACATCGTATTTCTAATATATACGCAGTATGTCCAAAAATAATCCAAACTTTTCAAATAGCTGACCAATGAGAAGTTTTTAGCCTGTTAGTGATTGAAATGTTGTGCAGCAGTGACCTTGACCTCTTCTGTAACAAACAAATTGCAGTAGGTTCATTATTAGAGCTACGCATGTTTGAGTGGACTTAAGTATCATGTATTTGTCATCCACCCACTCTCCAAAATTGAACAATGAAAATTTTATGTGAAAGATACTTTGTTGTAACTTGGAAGGAGATACCCAATCTGTATGACCTTCCAAGTCAAAAAAAAAGATGGCCATATTGAGAAAAAAAAGTGCCTGCTATGAATCGTGGAAATCACCCTAAAGCATCTCTACTCTCTTCTTTTGGTCCTTTATATATTATACCTATCCCTCTTTTTCTCCCTACCACAACCGCTCTTCTTTTTTGCTCCTTCCTCCTTAGCTCTACTCTTTCTCCTCCCTGTGTTTGGACTATCCAAGTAAACACAACAAGCTGCATCATGGTCTAGACAACATTGTTTATTTACAGCATTGCATTGATTTTGATAATATTGGCTTTCCCTTTCCCTTCAAGAATTTCTCTTTTACTCTTTCCCTTCCTTTCTCTTTTACTCTTTCCCCCACTTTCTCTTTTACTCTTTCCCCCACTTTCTCTTTTACTCTTTCCCCCACTTTCTCTTTTACTCTTTCCCCCACTTTCTCTTTTACTCTTTCCTCATTTTTCCCTCCCTTTTCTCTTTTTCTTTCCCTCCCGTTTCTCTTTTTCTTTCCCCTTTTCTCTTTTGCTTTCTCCCTTTTTTTACTATTCCTTCCTTTGTCTTTTTCTCTCCCTCTCTTTCTCTTTGCTTCTTTCCCTCTGCCTATCTTTCTTTTCTTTCCCACCTCTTCTCTTTCCTCAATATCTCTTACCCCTCCACAATCTCTCTTCTTTCCAGAAATATGGGGCACCTAGTGAGAATTACACATACTAATAATATTCTGTTGGCTTGCTCACCATTAAACCAGGACACTGTCCAACTTGGATTTTCAATGTGAGCAATGAGTGAGGATTGAACTCACAACCTAGTAGTTTGCAAGGCGACCAGGCGTTTAGTATATAAAATAAGTTGCTGTTAAAGGATTGCATTTATTTTCTCTACACGTTTTACTTCAGTTCTCTTTTTTATTTTTTAAACCATTCTTTGATGTTAAGTAATTCTCTTGTAATTGAGGCTTTATGACGCTTTTTGAAATGTGACTTGATTTTCCCTATTTGTTAAAAGAAAAAAAAATCCTGTTCACTTATTTACAATATTTCAACCTTCACAAATTTCTTTGCTGCTGCTGTGAACCCTGAAAATGTTCATTGATCTTTTCCGGGTTGAATGAGATGAAGGAAGTGTTGAAGGATGGATGTAAAGACCTCGGCTGTATTTGCCTCTGTGACTGCCAGAATTGGGGTATCTCAGAGTGGGGTGGGGTACTACTTTGTGTCTATTACTCTGTAACCAAACACTTTCTGGTTTATTGGATTGTTTTGGAAGCATAAAGGAGGAGGGGGTTATTCTAATCTAGATCCCCCCCACCAACTGAGTGATTTTTAAAATGGAGCTTGATTTATCTCTCAGTTTTTAAATCTCTTCTCTCCCTTTCCCCTCTTTTCTCTTCCTTTCCTTTCCTTTTTCCTTTTCCTCTCTTCCTTTCTTTTCTTTTCCTCTCTTCCTTTCTTTTCTTTTCCTCTCTTCTCACCCTTTACCTCCTCCCTCTTTTTAAAACCCAAGGAGAGAATGGAGATAAAATTATGAATGAAAAGTAGGGTGAGATATATCTAAACAAAACGTCAGTTTTATATTTTTAATTTGTCATTCTCATTGTCACAGGAAGAGAGTTGCTCTTTTAATACTGTAACATATATATGAAATTGAGAGAGAAACAAACTAACATACATAGATAGCATATATATATATATATATATATATATATATATATATATCTTACAGTCTCCAAAGTATGTTTTAAAAAGTATTTTCTTGAAATAGTGTTTTGTGTTTTTTTATTTGTAAGAAAAGTCAATGTCTAAATGAAATTTGCTGTTAGGAAAAAACAAACTAACAACAATCTTGTCTCCCAAACATTGTTGCGAACTTCCTGGAATTGGCAAATTAAAAGTTGAGACTTAAAAGAGAAAAAAAAAAAAAGAATGTTGAGGTATTTCTTTTTCTAAAAATGGAAAAACAAAACCTGCATTCCCCCAGATATAAGGCGGGCGGGGTATGTAGTTAATCATTATGATTACTGCTTAAAACTCTACATTATTTTTGGAAAAAAATTGTTTTTGCGAATAATTCAATGTATCATTCAGTATTATGACTAATTCTCTGTTTATTCCAAAGAATTTTGTCTTGGATTTTTTATATGAAAGAATTTTTTTTTTAATTTTTTTTTTTTTTTTTTATTATGGTTGGAAAGTAAAACATTTAATATTTTTTCTTTCGCCTTGTAAAATCAGATTTAGTCATAGCAAAAATAAAAAATCCTTTAATATTAATAAACAACAAAAAAAAGAAAAAAATTGATGTTATCAGTTTAAAATAATGTGAATTGATTACAAGTAGTACGGGGGAAAATCCTTCTAAAGTGTATCTTTTTGTCTGAGTTTTTGAAATGAGGAATTATTAGACACTGATTTATCAGGACTAATATCCTTATCTTGGTTGTTAGATAATATCCACCAATGTATCCTTATCAGGTATCTGTCATGGTAACCCTCTGGGAATTTACAGGGTGGATTTTTCTCATTCCACTGTTCATGCTTAAAGGATGTGTTGTCTCTTTTATCCGTTAGGCTATATTGTACTCTCTTTTAGAGCATTGAGTTACTTTTTGATTGCGATTTGATTTCTTTTAATTATCATCATCAGGTCTTACTGACAGCATGGATTCCCTTCTCCCTTTAGCCCAGTCATCTGGAGCTGTAGAATACACCAACTAGACTTTACCCAACTAGTGTCCTGGATATTACATTAAAAAATCTGATGATGGGGCTCCAGTAATGCTGGAGCTTTGGGGAATGCAGAGTACCCCTTCATTGCCATTGCTTTGAGGTTCACTCTGGCCTGGAGTAGTAGCACAAACTGTATGCAAACAAAAAGACTTATGCTAAACTGAATTGTTTGAAATAGAACTGATTGATCATTTAACTATGTGTAAACAAATGACTCAGGTTTAATTGAATTGTTAGAGATACATAGCAATACTTGAAACCATTTAACTTTGTACAAATCAAATGATTAATAGTAAATAGAATTATCCATATTAGATAGCAACACTTGAAACCATTTGTGTGCAAAAAAAAATGAGCTCAGACTTGTTTAAAAAATGTTATCTACAAAATGTGTTTACAAATCATATATATTCAATATATATGTATATATATATGTATATACAGGATTTAGCACTGAATAATCTGCAATGGTTGGTCTGCCATAAAACCAAACCAAACCTTTTCTCTCAGCAAGTCCGATAGACAGCATCCACTGTCCCTACATAGTTGATGAATGTAAGTTTTTGCTGGTTGGCCAACACTGGTGTGTCCATATGTAGGACTCCATGAGAGATCATTGATTATGAGTTTGTCCTTACTTCTCCAGCATGTCTTGTACACTTTGAATGATTTGCACAATGTGGGGGGGGGGTAAGTGGTTGTACTGCTGCTGTTTTGTGGTTGTACTGCTTCCAGGATTTGTTCAAAACAGCACGCTGCATATTTGTGTAGTTCATATCTAGCCTTTTCTCTAAGCATTTCCTTGAAGTCCAAGTTGACATCTAATGATGAGACTCCAGTCCTGAAACTTTGGAGAATGTGGAATACCTCTTTATTAGCATTACTTGTAGGTCCACTTTGACCCAAAATGATTGTATCTGTTAGGGTCCTATCTACAGGGCAAATAGATCTGTTCAGTATTTTATTCAGGGTTATTATTATTAGTTATAACATTTAACTGTATACAAACAAATGATTAATATCAAATTGAAGTGTTAATGTTTGATAGGAATACTTGAAACTATGCAATTGTGTGCAAACAAATAAGCTCTAATAACTTATTTAAAAATAAAGTTACCTACAAACTATCCACTTTCCGATCATTATATATATATATATATATATATATATATATATATAATCAGGATTGGGTATTAAATAACCCACAAAGGTTGATATGCCATGAAACACCAACAAATTGTAGAAACTTAAAGCAAGTAGAATTTTGTCCATGATTTTCTATATTTTTATGAAATTTCCCCGTATGTTTGGAAAATATAAACCCTATTTCGTGAAATGAGAATTTATTCTCTGCCATGTTGGATATATATATATATATATATATAGTGTTTGAACACAAATTTCAGGTTAATTTGAATATAGTTTTTGTTTGTATACAGAGGGATGTTCAAGATGGATTTGTTTGTTTACACTATACAGTAATTCATCACACACTTAAAGATTTTTTTTGTTTTAAATTTGACATTTTGAAAATATTTCTCCAAAGGCTAAATATAATGGCTGTGTCATTCATTCATCCTCTTTGGCAGATAAAGTAGCTTGATTTTTTTCTTTCATCAGAATTGAACCCGATGACTTAAGATTCCAAGAATGTGTAGTCATAGTAGTAGCAGCATCTGTATCTGCATCTGCATCTATCGTAAAAGTTGCCTTGTTGCTGTTGACAATCATTCCATTAGTTTTCATCTCTTTCTTTTTTTCTGCATCTTTTTTTTTCTTTTCTTCTTCCCTTCCTTCATGCTATCTCTCTTTTCTTCTCCTCCTTCACATTCTCTCTCTCTTTCTCTCTCTCTCCTCCTCCTCCCTTATGTTCTTTCTTTCTCTTTTCTTTTCCTCCCTTATGTTCTTTCTTTCTCTTTTCTTTTCCTCCCTTATGTTCTTTCTTTCTCTTTTCTTTTCCTCCCTTATGTTCTTTCTTTCTCTTTTCTTTTCCTCCCTTATGCTCTCTCTCTTTTCTTTTCCTCCCTAATGCTGTCTCTCTCTTTTCTTTTCCTCCCTTATGCTGTCTCTCTCTTTTCTTTTCCTCCCTTATGCTCTCTCTCTCTTTTCTTTTCCTCCCTTATGCTCTCTCTCTCTTTTCTTTTCCTCCCTTATGCTCTCTCTCTCTTTTCTTTTCCTCCCTTATGCTCTCTCTCTCTTTTCTTTTCCTCCCTTATGCTCTCTCTCTCTTTTCTTTTCCTCCCTTATGCTCTCTCTCTCTTTTCTTTTCCTCCCTTATGCTCTCTCTCTCTCTTTTCTTTTCCTCCCTTATGCTCTCTCTCTCTCTTTTCTTTTCCTCCCTTATGCTCTCTCTCTCTTTTCTTTTCCTCCCTTATGCTCTCTCTTTTCTTTTCCTCCCTTATGCTCTCTCTCTCTTTTCTTTTCCTCCCTTATGCTCTCTCTCTCTTTTCTTCTCCTCCCTTATGCTCTCTCTCTCTTTTCTTCTCCTCCCTTATGCTCTCTCTCTCTTTTCTTCTCCTCCCTTATGCTCTCTCTCTCTTTTCTTCTCCTCCCTTATGCTCTCTCTCTCTTTTCTTCTCCTCCCTTATGCTCTCTCTCTCTTTTCTTCTCCTCCCTTATGCTCTCTCTCTCTCTTTTCTTCTCCTCCCTTACGCTCTCGCTCTCTCTCTCTTTTCTTCTCCTCCCTTACGCTCTCGCTCTCTCTCTCTTTTCTTCTCCTCCCTTACGCTCTCGCTCTCTCTCTCTTTTCTTCTCCTCCCTTACGCTCTCGCTCTCTCTCTCTTTTCTTCTCCTCCCTTACGCTCTCGCTCTCTCTCTCTTTTCTTCTCCTCCCTTACGCTCTCGCTCTCTCTCTCTTTTCTTCTCTTCCCTTACGCTCTCTCTCTCTTTTCTTCTCCTCCCTTACGCGCTCTCTCTCTCTTTTCTTCTCCTCCCTTACGCGCTCTCGCTCTCTCTCTCTCTTTTCTTCTCCTCCCTTACGCTCTCTCTCTCTCTTCTTCTCCTCCCTTACGCTCTCTCTCTCTCTCTCTTTTCTTCTCCTCCCTTACGCTCTCTCTCTTTTCTTCTCCTCCCTTATGCTCTCTCTCTCTTATCTTCTCCTCTCTTACGCTTTCTCTCTCTCTCTTTTCTCCTCCCTAATGCTCTCTCTCTCTTTTCTCCTCCCTCTTCTCCTCCTTTACGCTCTCTCTCACTTTCCTTTTCCTCCCTTATGCTCACTCTTTTTTCTTCTCCTCCCTTCCACTCTGTCTCTCTTTTCTTCTCCATTCCACTCTGTCTCTCTTTTCTTCTCCTCCCTTATGCTCTCTCTCTCTTTTCTTCTCCTCCCTTATGCTCTCTCTCTTTTTTCTTCTCCTCCCTTATGCTCTCTCTCTCTTTTCTTCTCCTCCCTTATGCTCTCTCTCTCTTTTCTTTTCCTCCCTTATGCTCTCTCTCTCTTTTCTTTTCCTCCCTTATGCTCTCTCTCTCTTTTCTTTTCCTCCCTTATGCTCTCTCTCTCTTTTCTTTTCCTCCCTTATGCTCTCTCTCTCTTTTCTTTTCCTCCCTTATGCTCTCTCTCTCTTTTCTTTTCCTCCCTTATGCTCTCTCTCTCTTTTCTTTTCCTCCCTTATGCTCTCTCTCTCTCTTTTCTTTTCCTCCCTTATGCTCTCTCTCTCTCTTTTCTTTTCCTCCCTTATGCTCTCTCTCTCTTTTCTTTTCCTCCCTTATGCTCTCTCTCTCTTTTCTTTTCCTCCCTTATGCTCTCTCTCTCTTTTCTTTTCCTCCCTTATGCTCTCTCTCTCTTTTCTTCTCCTCCCTTATGCTCTCTCTCTCTTTTCTTCTCCTCCCTTATGCTCTCTCTCTCTTTTCTTCTCCTCCCTTATGCTCTCTCTCTCTCTTTTCTTCTCCTCCCTTACGCTCTCGCTCTCTCTCTCTTTTCTTCTCCTCCCTTACGCTCTCGCTCTCTCTCTCTTTTCTTCTCCTCCCTTACGCTCTCGCTCTCTCTCTCTTTTCTTCTCCTCCCTTACGCTCTCGCTCTCTCTCTCTTTTCTTCTCCTCCCTTACGCTCTCGCTCTCTCTCTCTTTTCTTCTCCTCCCTTACGCTCTCGCTCTCTCTCTCTTTTCTTCTCCTCCCTTACGCTCTCGCTCTCTCTCTCTTTTCTTCTCCTCCCTTACGCTCTCGCTCTCTCTCTCTTTTCTTCTCCTCCCTTACGCTCTCGCTCTCTCTCTCTTTTCTTCTCCTCCCTTACGCTCTCGCTCTCTCTCTCTTTTCTTCTCCTCCCTTACGCTCTCGCTCTCTCTCTCTTTTCTTCTCCTCCCTTACGCTCTCGCTCTCTCTCTCTTTTCTTCTCTTCATTTACGCTCTCTCTCTCTTTTCTTCTCTTCCCTTACGCTCTCTCTCTCTTTTCTTCTCCTCCCTTACGCGCTCTCTCTCTCTTTTCTTCTCCTCCCTTACGCGCTCTCGCTCTCTCTCTCTCTTTTCTTCTCCTCCCTTACGCTCTCTCTCTCTCTTCTTCTCCTCCCTTACGCTCTCTCTCTCTCTCTTTTCTTCTCCTCCCTTACGCTCTCTCTCTTTTCTTCTCCTCCCTTATGCTCTCTCTCTCTTATCTTCTCCTCTCTTACGCTTTCTCTCTCTCTCTTTTCTCCTCCCTAATGCTCTCTCTCTCTCTTTTCTCCTCCCTCTTCTCCTCCTTTACGCTCTCTCTCACTTTCCTTTTCCTCCCTTATGCTCACTCTTTTTTCTTCTCCTCCCTTCCACTCTGTCTCTCTTTTCTTCTCCATTCCACTCTGTCTCTCTTTTCTTCTCCTCCCTTATGCTCTCTCTCTCTTTTCTTCTCCTCCCTTATGCTCTCTCTCTTTTTTCTTCTCCTCCCTTATGCTCTCTCTCTCTTTTCTTCTCCTCCCTTATGCTCTCTCTCTCTTTTCTTTTCCTCCCTTATGCTCTCTCTCTTTTCTTTTCCTCCCTTATGCTCTCTCTCTTTTTTCTTCTCCTCCCTTATGCTCTCTCTCTCTTTTCTTCTCCTCCCTTATGCTCTCTCTCTCTTTTCTTCTCCTCCCTTATGCTCTCTCTCTCTCTTTTCTTCCCCTCCCTTATGCTCTCTCTCTCTTTTCTTCTCCTCCCTTATGCTCTCTCTCTTTTCTTTTCCTCCCTTATGCTCTCTCTCTTTTCTTTTCCTCCCTTATGCTCTCTCTCTTTTTTCTTCTCCTCCCTTATGCTCTCTCTCTTTTCTTCTCCTCCCTCATGCTCTCTCTCTTTTCTTTTCCTCCCTTATGCTCTCTCTCTCTTTTCTTTTCCTCCCTTATGCTCTCTCTCTCTTTTCTTCTCCTCCCTTATGCTCTCTCTCTCTTTTCTTCTCCCTTATGCTCTCTCTCTCTCTCTTTTCTTTTCCTCCTTTATGCTCTCTCTCTTTTTTTTCTCCTCCCTTATGCTCTCTCTTTTTTCTTCTCCTCCCTTAGGCTCTCTCTCTCTTTTCTTCTCCTCCCTTATGCTCTCTCTCTTTTTTTCTTCTCCTCCCTTATGCTCTCTCTCTTTTTTCTTCTCCTCCCTTATGCTCTCTCTCTCTTTTCTTCTCCTCCCTTATGCTCTCTCTCTTTTTTCTTCTCCTCCCTTATGCTCTCTCTCTCTTTTTTCTTCTCCTCCCTTATGCTCTCTCTCTCTTTTTTCTTCTCCTCCCTTATGCTCTCTCTCTCTTTTCTTCTCCTCCCTTATGCTCTCTCTCTCTTTTCTTCTCCTCCCTTATGCTCTCTCTCTTT
Source organism: Sepioteuthis lessoniana (assembly GCA_963585895.1). NCBI lineage: Eukaryota > Metazoa > Mollusca > Cephalopoda > Myopsida > Loliginidae > Sepioteuthis > Sepioteuthis lessoniana. The sequence continues at coordinate 1,832 of CAUZXS010002545.1, read as the reverse complement.
TTTCTTCTCCTCCCATATGCTCTATCTCTCTTTTCTTCTCCTCCCTTATGCTCTATCTCTCTTTTCTTCTCCTCCCTTATGCTCTATCTCTCTTTTCTTCTCCTCCCTTATGCTCTCTCTCTCTTTTCTTCTCCTCCCTTATGCTCTCTCTCTCTTTTCTTCTCCTCCCTCATGCTCTCTCTCTCTTTTCTTCTCCTCCCTCATGCCCTCTCATATTGTTCTATTTGTTTTTTCTTCTCTCTTTCTATATCATTAAACAAAAAGATAGAAAAACAATGGAAATAATTTTGGCCTTTTTAGTTATTTGGTTGGTTTTTCTTCTCTCCAAGAATTTATTGGAATGGAATTCCTCAAATGTCTGGGATGTGCCTGTGATGAGAATAGCTGGGACTTGGGTGAGGGGATAGAATTGTTGTGGCTGAGATAGAACATTTGTACATTGATGAGGAAGATAACCATCTTTCAATTGTCCCTACTGCTCAACACCTCTCCCACCCTCTTCTACCTGTTAACCTTTGACCCCTACTTTGACACCCTCTCCCCCATTCCCCTCTCTGCAGGAGATGAAAGTAGTTCTTTGTGTTTTTTCTGTGTGACATTTTTCTAGAATCTTTCACACTGTTGAATTGATCAATAACTTGAGTCACTCCTCTGCCCTAAATTTGACAACCTGTCCTACTCTCCCCACTCTGCCCAAATTTCAGTGGAATCTCTGTCTCTGAAAAGAAATAGGGTAAGGGAAGGGTCAGAAAGTGCAAGATTGTTGCTTCGCTGCAAAAGTGCATGCAGAAAATAAGTGCACACGTTTGGTGAATTTTTTTTTCTTTCTTCTTTGTGAGTCTTTTTTTTTTTTTTTTTTTTTCTTAGATCTTTTGTTTAATTCAGAAATGGTCTTTTCTAAATTATCATTGGCTTTTTTTTTGCGGGGGGGGGCACCATATTTCTCCAAGGAAATGATATCACTTATCTTTTGACTCTGGATGTGTGTGTGTGTGCACCCCCCGACCATTATTTCTTGTAGAAGTTGTGATATTTACAACACTGCATGATGTCATCAATTGTCTAATCTGTAGTGAGTGATGTCATAATATTATTTAAAAAAGAACTAAGGGGAAAAGAGCTCAGATTTAAAAAAAAATAAAGCCATAAAGTCCTTTTCTATTATTTACTTATATATGATGACTCAAGCATTTTTCATATTTTGAAAAAGAGTAAAATTTTGGTCATAGCAATAAGTGATATTTGAAAAAATAAATTTTGAGGCTAAGTAACATTTAATTTTCAAAATGATATTGGTTGATGATATAAGTAATACTGTTTTAACCTAGGGGAATACTTAAGGAATACTTATCTACACACATGGGTGGACTAATAGGGCCTGAGAGTTTTTACCTCTATTTTAATTAGAAATTTTTCACTGTAAAAAGTTGTTTGTGATTAAATGCATTGACAAGAAAGAAGAATGTTGGAAATAATGTGAGTGTGTGTGTGTGTGTGTGTGTATGTATATATGTATGTATGTATATATATATATATATATATATGGTGTATGGGTACAGATATATATAGATGTGTGTGTGTACTTGGGTGGGTGTACGTATATATATTGTGTGTGTACACACATAAATATATATATGTGTGTGTGTGTGTATATTGTGTGTATGTACGAATATTGTGTGTGTGTATATATATATATATATATATATATATATATATATATGGGTATATATATATATATTGTATGTGTGTATATATAGATATATATATATATATATATATTGTATGTGTGTATATATAGATATATATATATATATATTGTATGTGTGTATATA
>CAUZXS010002544.1:0-25366 GCA_963585895.1 Sepioteuthis lessoniana | reverse complement strand
CCCACTACCCACCCACCCCGCTATCAAAATGGTCGGATGCCTGACCACAGAAAATAGATTTTGACCCTCACTGAGTGCTAGAGAAAGTTAAGCCGAGCGAATATCTAAAGTGACTTAGTGATTAGATAGCTAGTTTCATATACTAGTGTCGTGAGTTCGATTCTTCTTGGGTACCTCTACTTCTGAGTTATTTTACCTCTTCTCTCGGTAATATTTACATAAATTCCTGACCACTGACGATCCCTTTCTTCTTGATTTCAATATATTTCTATCGTTAAATCATTAGCAATGCATTTACATGGTGCATAATAGCCCTTTTCTTTCAGTCACACTTGTTTTAATTCCTTTCCTCCTGATTTTCAGTACATTTCTGTTGTAAAATTAACAAAGAATTCACATTTTGCAAAATAGCTATCTTCTCGCAACGTTTGCTAAGATTCCTTGATGCAAATATTAACGTATAATGAACGCGATTCTATAGCCTCTATGCATAAAATAACCCTAGACGAGTTGAAATACCGTTAAAATCAATTAATCGATGCATGTTCAAAAACGATACTTTTGATATGAGTTATTGAGATACTATTTTTCACTTACCCACTGTAAGTGATGGTGGTTCACTGAAATCTGATTGACAGCAAATGTCCTCAGAATTCCAGGACTCTTCTCAGTATTCTAGCTGAACTAAGTCATGCTGTACGATCTTTTTCCTCTAATTACTAGCTCCTCCAGCTTTGTCTTTTCTTGGTTCTTTGGGTTTTTCCAAGGACTCCAACTACTATTGGTATCACCGTCACTTTCATGTTCCATAATTTTTCAACTCTCTGGCAAGGTCCAGATATTTATTCAGCTTTTTGCTTTCTTTTACTCTGTAGTCCACCGAAAGGAAGTCCAAGTGACAAGTTATTTTTTTAATTAACTAAAACCAGATGTGATCAGTTTGTATATCGAAATTCCAGAGAATTTTTTGAGTCTTTCTTCAAGACAGATTCTGATTTGTACACACACCATTTATCCCATTAAATTTCGTTTTCTTTGCTGCGATGAAAGGAATTTTTATTAAAATCTTAATCTAAACCAGTTGAGCAATTTCAATTATTCCAAATGCTTGTATTGTCTATTCACTATTTGATTCATTACACACACACACACACACACACACACACATATATATATATATATATATATATATAATACGAGGGTCTATATAAAGACTCACCTAGAAAGAGCCATTCTGAGCATTTTTGTGGAGGCAACACACTACCACTTAGAGAATTAATTTAGATTTCCGTGCGGGGGAGGCATACGCAAAGGTGATTATTTATATATCAAACAAAAAGGATAAGCGGGTAGTCAGGGTGGTGTTAACGGCTAATATTGGTCGAAGTAAGCGAGTTTAAACTATTATCACGTGATTACGTTCTCTTTCGGTTTTATACTCTTCAGAAAAGTATACGCACCCTCCAACTATAGTTTAAATAGAATCACTGCTGTTCTTTAACGAAGATGACTTTGGTATTAAATGACCCACAAGGGTTGATATGCCATTAAACAAAGAGGCCAAACTAAAAGTGACAAGACAAATAAGAATTATTCTTTGGCGTTATTTTTTTTTAATGTTCACAACCAATTTCGACTTAAAGTCTTAATTAAGAGGGGAGTTTGGTTTTTTTTAAAGTTGATAAGCTGGAAGAGAAGCGACGATATTTTCAGGTTTGTTGAATGAATAATGAAAAGCACAAATCGTTATAAAAAGTTTTTTCTTCCTTAAATCAAGGAAGTGCTCAAATGCTGACCAGTAGAGCAATGATAAAACCTAAAATAGTTTTCTCACCTTAGATCAGTCTTATAACCAACTTTCATCTGGGGATTGTATTTTTTTTCAAAGACGTGAAACTGTTATAAGACTGACATGAGGTAAGAAAAAAAAACAAACTTATTCATTTTAAGTTTTATATAACATGACTGCCATTTTCACGTACTTTTTAAATATAAAAACTATCATTAGTTAAGACTTGCCCTAAAGTTACCCTTATTTAATGATGAATTTTTTCAAGTCGATGAAACTGGCAATAATGAGATTACCAGAAGTGGGGGGCAAACATTCATGTTTATATATATATATATATATATATATATATATATATATATATATATATATATATATTGTTAAATGTGATGATTGGTGCCCAATTCTTTTTATTAGCTTTTTGTTGTCGAGCGAGATGTCGCAACTGAAGTGGAAGACACTTTTGAAAATTGTTCGAAGTCTCTAATTCTATAATCCTAGTTCGTATACTTTCTAAGGACGTGTGTACTGCTAGGGTCGAAAGTAGATGCATTCTTGTGTTCACAGACTTCGAACAGTTTTTAAATTGTCTTTAACAACAGTTACTACACCTCACACCCAAACATGTAAAGGCCAATAAAAACTCAACATCAAGTCCTGTCTGTTACATGTATATGTGTGTGTGTATATGCAACGACATTATTTCAGAAGCGTATACATACTTACATTTACCAGTTATATGTGTGGAGATATATACATATATATTCCGACAATTCTCAAATGGCCCACTAATTCCGGTAGATTCCTAGAATGTTGATGACTTTTGAAGAAAAAGAAAAAAAAAAGCAAGACTACGGAGTAGAACAGTTGGAATATATAAAATATTCCTTAGATAAAGAGTTGTATTAAAAATATAAAAGTAATATTTTCCTCTTAGACGTTTTTTTTTTTTTATAATCGAATATCTTTTCAACAGAATATATTTTAATTTTTTTTAAAGATATTTTTTCTGATTTTGTTTCAATTGTATTCCAGATAAATGGGAAGTTGTTTTTTTAAATCCAGATATCAGAATATGTCTTGATAAGGGATGCAGTAAATAGTAATTAAAACGACAAAATCATTATCGTTGGATTAAATTCACTGATGTAGTTTTTTACATAATATGACGAAAGCCGTTAAACTTACTTTGACTTTTTGTTGTTCTTTCTTTTGAGCAATAATTTTTTTTTCTCTCTTTTCTTTCTCTTCATATAAGTTCCTTTCTGGTTTCGTTTTTACTTTTTCTTTCGTGATCAGTTTATATCTTCAAAAATTACTCCTTCACCCCAATCCTTTCTATCCCTTCCGCAATCAAATTACCGTTTTAAGTTGATTTTTATTGGCTTTTCCTTGTTTGTGGTTTCCTTTTAGCGTTTGTGGATTTCTTTTCTATGTTTTCTCTTGTTTCTTGGAGTTGATTTTCTTTTTCTTTGATTTATATATCTATCGCTTTTTTCTATGTCTTTTTTTCTTAAAATTCTGGTGCCGATATGAACAATGTTGACAATGCATTACATCCTTATTAAAATAGGAGATGCCATCTTCTAAGGAAGAAAGGTCTACTGTAAAGCGATTACTTCCAAGGGAGGAACATGGAAGGAAAAGGACCACTTGGTCTTCTTAAAGAATAACAGACACATGAATAAAAAATCACGAACAGCGCATGCGTCAAACCAGCGTACTAAAAAAAAATGAAAAATATACATTGACATGAGAGAGAGAGAGAGAGAGAGAGAGAGAGTCTGTGTGTGTGTGTGTGTGTGTGTGGAGTACAGGAATACATATTTTTTTAAAGTGTAATTATCACATACACACAGTCACATATATAAAAAAAGATTTATATATATATATATATATATATATATATATATATATATATATATATATATTAAAAATCTGAAAAATCTATCTGAAACTATGAAACCGAAATATTTTTTTGATAATAAAATGAAAACAAAAAGAAGATTCATACCGAAGGGTTGACAGATATGAAAATGCAATGAAATCACTTATTACGTATGAGAGGTTTTATTTTTATTTATTTATTTATTTATTTTATTTATTTATTTATTTTATTTTATTTATTTATTTATTTTTTTTTGCTTGGAGGATTTTCTTAACAGGGATATATAACGAATTGCCTTTTTTTAAATAAATATTTGTAGTTATTGGCTATTGGATCAAAGTTAATTACAAGGCAGTCAGGACTAGTAAGCAATTATACAACGGAAGGAAATAGATTCCATGATTTGTTTTCCCGACTGATGTATGTTTATATAAACTAATGTAGAGTTAACTCCCTTGGAGTTAGTTGTAGAACCAGTCGAAAATAAGAGCAGTATCCCAGTCCTCAGACAATTGGGTAGCCTCAGTATACCTCTGGTCAACTTGTTCGTTCTGTCAGTCAAGAAAGCAGTCCGCAAAGAAAAACAACAACCCTTTATTTCCATTTACTTACAAATAGAAGGCATAAAGCCTTGAAGTTTTGTGATGGAGTTGGGAACGGTCATGCATTAACTATATGTTCTAGGGACACCTAACTAGCCACATTCGCCGACCTATTCAACAGTAGAATATATAACCAGTCATCCATCATCAAGCGCGCTGCAGCCACCAAAATACCACATTTGCTCTGTGACAAGACCTACTTAAAATCCCGGATGTAATGTATGGTTTTATTTACAAATTGTGATTTATTTACAAATGAGTTTTATATGATGGGAAGGGGAGAAAAACCTCGAAATACAATGAAACGAAAAAAACGAAAACCAAAGAAAAAATTCCCCGTTGGTTGACCTCCCATAACCTCCCACTCCTGTCTACGAAATGGAGGCCGACTGTTTTCCGGTGTCCGAAAACACCGAAAACAAGCCGGACCTACCCTAAGTGGGAGAGGGATCCTAACGTAACGAGGCAAAAAATACAGGGTTGGGAGCGTATGGGCAGTTAATGACAGATGATATGAATTATATACATGTGAAATTCCAAGATTTTCAACAAAAGCGGGCTGGAGTGAGGGCTGAAGTGCAAAAATAATGGGGATGGGGAAGATCTTGGAGACTAACAACTAAATGACGAAGACGATAGCTCACAACATACTACTAACTAGGCTTCGAGGGGAAAAAGCTTCCTACTTACCCGGGGTGGGGTCCTAAAGGACCCGTATCGTAGACGCCATGGGCAGGCAGAGGAGGGAAGGATGACCCCAGCATTGCCCCCTTTCTTACGACCAGGCTCGCTGTGTTCACCCACCTCTTGTCGAATGTTATGCGATCCAAGCGTTTTCTATCGCATCTGAATTTGACCCTAAGCTGATGCCAAAAATACAAAACCAGATTACGATGAGAAAAGTTTGCATCGTCATACAATCCCTTCTTTCGCGTCGTCCAAATCACCATTCAAGCTACGGCTAGGATCACGAGAAACACCACACGCTTCTCACCCTGCAACGGAGGAAGAACGTTGTCCACGGCGTAACCAACGTCGAACAGCACGAGCAGCTTGGATTTGATGCGAGCCGTCCACTCCCCGACGTGATCCCAGAACGGGCGAACTCGCTCGCAGTACTAGAAGGCGTGCTCAGCCGTTTCTTCTAAACCACTGCCGCTGCGAGCACAATCGGGCATGTCTTCCAGGCCCACTCAGAGAAGGGGTAACGCATTCCGTGCAAGCCACCAGGTAAGTGAAAACTCGGAGTTGTTCAAGAAGCCAAATTCCAGTGGAAGCGGATCTCCTCCGCCGTCCAGCCACGCCGCAAGCTAAGAGGGTCCGAAGCGTAACCCACCACTAGCTCCCAATGTAGTTCCTTCCGAGGCCGTGAAAGGCAACTGGACCCAAGAAGGTTACGAAGAGCCGTTCGGCACTCTCGGACAAACAGTGTTGCACCCATCGGCTTACATCGACTTTCAGCCTTTGGGTCTGACTTGAGACGAGGAAAAGTCCGACTCGCCTTTCGCCTCCACGCTACGTCCTCCGTCAAGGATCGACCCAAGTATGCAAGTCTTTCAGCAAGCCAGTGGCTCTCCAGATCAGGCATACCCAGACCCACGTTGCGCGTACGTTAGATGCAGACCTGTCTACAGACCATCGGCCTTCGGCCTACCCAGAGCCATCTGGAGAGGGATTGTTTAAGCGCCAGCCGACGCGCCTTAGGCAGTGGAAGTACAGCCAATCGGTAAATGATCAAGGGGAAGACGTACACGGCACACACCTCCACCCTGCCATTTAAGGACAACCTCCTTGAAAGCCAGGTTCCCACCTGCACATTCACCTTAGCTTGTACTTCCGACCAATTTCGCTCCAGTTGGAGGTCGGGCCCAAACCACACCCCGAGGATGCGGATGCGTCCGTCACTCCAGCAGAAGGGCCCTGGAAGGGTAGCGCTACCGCTCCAGGCACTGAGCCGCAAACCTTCGCTTTTGTCAAAATTGACCTTGGCTCCTGCTATCCGCTCGTACTCGCCAACCGCCTTCTTCACAGTCTTTATATCCAGGCGGCAGGATACAAACACTGTGATATCATCGGCGAACGCGAAAAGCCTTGCCGTAAGATGGCCAGCAAAAGGGACACCACACATGGCCGGAATCGTCCCCTCATCCATAAGCATACGGAGCAGGGGCTCAAAAAGGAGGACATGCAGAAGAGGAGACAGGGGGAAGCCCTGCCAGACCGATCGCTCGATCGCGAACGCCCTTGAACGCGTGGGTTGCCTGAGGGTTGTGGTACATCATGCTAATCCATCAGCAGAACTCCGGTTGGAATCCGACAGTCTCCAAAGCAGTCCCCAAAAACCGATGACCAACCCTATCGAAGGCCCTGGACTGATATAAACTGATCAGCACGGCTTCAGTGCTGTCTGCTATCTCCTCTAGGACCTCGCGAATCAAGTGCAGATTGTCTTAGATCGATCTTTCCTTCACAGCGTAGGTCTGCTCGGGACCTATCAGATCACTGATGACAAGCTGAAAGCGATTCGCTAAGACCCGGGCCAAAATCTTTAACTCTGTTCTTAACAGTGTTATGGGCCTGTAATTATCTAATCCCTCCCAAACATGCTTGTCACCTTTCTTCAGCAATATGATTACGCCCTTGGTAACGCTACCAGGGATGGCTCCCTGGGTGAATCAATGGTTGAATATATCCGTCAGAATAGGCACAAACATGTGCGGCAGCCTCAAGTACACTTCGTAGGGTAAACCATTTAGTCCTGGTTAGTTGTTAAAGCCGACCTGCTTCAATGCATCACGGACTTCGCATTCAGTAATCACACCCTCGCAGCTAGTCGCTTCAGCCGCCCCGAGGCAGGGGAAGTCGGCAAGATAGCAGCGAAGTTCCTGAAGCGAGAGATCAGGACAGCGGGCAAAGCGATCACGAAAGTGCGCCCGAAAGGCATCACGCATCTCGCGATTCGATCGCAGCACGCGCCCATCCGGGGACTTGACGAAATCGATCGGGAAACCCACTTACCTTACTCAGTGTCGAATACGGGCCGGAAATCCTCCGGGGTGAGGATGCCGACGGACTGACGCAGGGAGTCTGTACCGAGTTCAGTAGTAACTCGGCCGTCCCTGGAAATTCTACCGACATCCAAGGAATACCGCAACTTTAGGGACCTATAAAAACAGGGATGAGCCTGTTTGTGCATTTAGTTGACACAATATTGAGAGAGGTGTGCTCCATTTCCACCAGCCTTATGTCCGTCCGACTGGCTTCTTCAATGAAGAGCTAAAGCATTTTAGTTCGGTTCCCAGCCGAGCGGACAAAGGAAGTCATCATAGGTGGACCCCTAAATAAATATGGGTATGTAATGTCTTTATGGTCAATTGTTTTGAGTCCTGATAATAGGTGTAATGACTGTTTTACATGTCGTTCCAATGTTGGTGATTCAAGCGTTTCTTCACAAAAGTAGAATACGTTGAGAGCTCGTCGGACCTCTTTAGTGGCCAACTTAGCTCGCTGTTTAGTGTTCGATGATGAAGATGATGATTGTGGTGTTGAACTTCTCGTTGCCGAATGGGACCGGGATGGTAGCTTGAGAGTTGAGATGGGAGAGAGTGGAGGTGGTGTTGGGGAGATTAGGAATTCAGTAAGGTGTGCTGGGGTATATTTTGTTGTTGTGGGAGAGGAATAATTTGGGCTGTTCGTTGTTGTTTTTGTTACGGAATAGTTTTTGGTGGCATGTTTGGATTTTTTAACTGTTTTTCCCCGTCTCCCTCTGTAATAGAATCTCCGCTCTCCCTCCTTCTCTTTAGATTTGTTGAGGTATCCATTTCCTCATTCGGTACATTTGTTCCATTTGTTTTTTCCTCTTTTCTTTTCTCTGTTTTTGTAATAGAGTTTTCTACTTTTTTTTTTTCGTTTTTGTGTTTGAATTTTCGGGGGTGGGGATCACCCCTCCTCTGTACTCTGATTCTCGCCAGTTTTAGGGGGAGATAATTTTGGCGCTTTAGAAGGGGACTTCTTCTTGCCCCGCGTTACCTGGGTCCACTCCTCCTCCTCCTCCTTGTTATTGGGGTGGTCCCCAGTTTCTGTAGGTTGTGTATTTGAATTGACTGGAATATTAGTTTTTGGCGTTGTGTTTGTTGTTGTTGTTGTTACTGTTGTTGATACTGATGATGTCATTGTTGTTGTTGATGCTATTACTGTTGTTGATGTTATTACTGTTGCGTTGGCGGTTTTTTTGTGGGCAGGATCTAGAGAGGTGGCCCAGCTGCCTACAAATGCCAGCATTACGGCTTCCGGCCTTCGGCCACTACCATCATTACTTGATCCTCGTAATCAAGTGTATGGAGTATTGCCTGAAAACCTCCTCTGTTTAGGCACATGGTAAATGAGTAGTCACCGTGTGCCGTGCCACTAGATGACTTTATGGTTGCAAAATCCTCGACGTCTCCAAAGTCGCTGAGGAACGCCGCCAACTCGTCCCTACTTAGTTGAATCGGTACGTTGCACCCGGTGACCTTCATTCTTCTTCTACCCATTTATTCCGGTTGTAATCTGTAGTATTTTATGGTGATACTACTGTTCCCGGCCAGCTTCGTCGCTAATTCTTGTGATGGCAGCTGGATATCCCAGGGAGCAAAGCTGCGTCTGCAGAAGTATCTAGCCGGGATTCCTGCTGCGTTTAAAAGTTCTTCAAACTTCTCTTTTTTTCAGGCCAGCCAATCTCCCAGTTTTTATGTTAGTGACAATCAAGGACAGGGTCTTTGGCTGTACTGCCTCTACTAATTGTAGGATCAGTAAAATTTGGTTTCCTTGGAAGTACTGGGCGTATTTTTCCTTTTTGTAGTCCTGCAGAAACTTTTTATTGGCTTGCGTCGACCAGGAAACTGGCATTGACGGCAGTTTTTGAGCCGGTGGAATGGTGCTAGCCGGGGTTGATGATTTAGATGAGGTTCCCGGCAATGACGGCCATTCCGGTTTTTTCTGGGGAGGACTTGTCTTGTTGGGTGTTTGGTTCCCCCATAGTTGCTTTGGGCAACAAGGAGTAATGAAAGCAAATGGTTTTGTTGAAATGAAAAAAGCGAATGAAAAATGCTTATGCAACAAAAAAGTCTTTGGGTTGACACCCTCTTCAATAACAAGCAAATAACAGTTGTTTTGGGGAGGTGCACAAATGTAATTACAAATTTAACAAAAATATTCAACAAAACACTCTTTAACAATTGCTATGAAAGTTCAACTGACAATACTGACTGCCTTCTTCGAACTCGAAGAACAACAACAACCCACTCCTGGTGGTGGCATGCTCTTTTATGCAAGTTCTGGCATATAGAAATTTACATGCGTAGTAGATTTCTTCTCGCGTGAAACAAGATCGCTCCATTATAACTTCTGCCTCCAAAAGTAAACATATTTTCCAATGTTTGTCACGCAAGGCATAGTCTTACGCGCTTTGATCCAGGAGGTAAGTTTATTCTCTCGCTACAATATATGACATGTGAATCTTTACATAAGATAGAAATATTCTGTAGGGTTAACAATTAAAAGAAAAGAATTTTTTCATTCCATCTGAAGAGTCCATCATGAACGGATGAAATAAATCTATAATGACATAAATTTAGTTTTCTTGTTTCTCAATGATATTAATCAGCATAAGTTTATCCATATATGTTATAAACTTTACAGTGAGCACTAAATTTGGATAAATCCATTTAAGTATATCGATCATATGGAGATATGACCTGACCGATAAAATAAAACGCAGTTTCTTCAGGCAGCGGTCGTATCGATACTGCTGTATGGATGCACAACTTGGACGCTAACTAAACGACTGGGGAAGAAGCTAGACGGCAATTACACAAGAATGTTGCGAGCAATATTGAACAAGTCCTGGCGGCAACAGCCAACAAGGTACCAACTATACGACCACCTGCCTCCCATCACGAAAACTATCCAAGCTAGACGAACCAGACATGCAGGACACAGCTGGAGAAGCAGGGACGAGCTCATAAGTGATGTACTCCTATGGACCCCCACATATGGCCGAGCAAAAGCTGGACGACCATACATACAGCAGCTATGTGAGGATACGGTATGTAGCCCTGAAGACCTACCAGAGGCGATTAACGATAGGGAGAAGTGGCGAGAGAAGGTCAGGGATATCCGTGCTAGCCGCACGACATGATGATGATGATGATGATATCTATAGACGGATCGTCGTTCGTGCAAAATAAACTCAAGATGACACTATAATTTGTAGATTTCTCCAAGGTATTTGACTCCATACTCAGAGGGAAAATAGAGCAAATTCTTCACGCCTACGGACTCCCCAAATAAAATGTTGCAGCCATAATGATACTTTATAAAAACTCGAAAATAAAAGTTCGCTCACCGGATATAGACATAAACTTCTTTGACACTGTCGCAGGCGTGCTGCAAGGGGACACATTAGGCCCATACCTGTTCCTAATCTGCCTTGACTTTATTTATACCATACATCTTAGTTGATGCTTCGGGATGGGTCGTCAGTGATGTTTCCTTTGGGATCATGGGGGGTTTCGGGTCTTTCAACATCAGACTCCCTCACCCAAATGACCCAGTTAGCATCGATCTAACTCCAACTCCCATCCCGGCAGCCAACCTGCGCATCCACACAAGGAGAAAACAAAAAAAAAAAATGACCACAGAAAAGGCTCTATATATAATTTTGCAACGGCCAATCAGAGCTAAGCTCTACTGATGACTTCTAAATCTTTTCTTTAAAAATCGGGAGGCCACTTTACTCTGCTTTTTTTTCTACAATGGGGTCGTTATTCGGTTATTTGTTCATTCCGGTATGTATTCCTTCCTTTCCGCCCCCTTTTTTTTTAAATTAATTTTTACTTAAAGAAAAAAATTAAAAAAAACTTAAATAAAAAAAAAAATAAATAAATAAAAAAAATAAAAAAATAAAAACTGTACATAACTAAAGAATTGCGATTAAAACAACAAACTCGTATATAAAATGGCATACGTTTAGTTTTAAAACTTATCTCCATTAAACACTGTACATAAATATACAATTACGAACTAAATCAGACGCCGCACATTACTATACGTTCATCATCATCATCATCATATCGTGCTGGCAGCACGGATATCCCTGACCCTCTCTCGCCACTCCTCCCTATCGTTCATCGCCCTAGGTAGGTCTTCAGGACAACAACCTGTATCCTCACATAGCTGCTGAATGTACGTTCGTGCTGGTCGTCCTGCTTTTGCGCGGCCGTGTGTGGGGATCCATAAGAGTACATCTCTTATGAGTTCATCTCTGCTTCTCCAGCAATGTCCTGCATGTCTGGTTCGCCTAACTTGAATAGATTTCGTGATAGGGGGCAGGTGGCCGTACAGTTGGTGTCTTGTGGGGTGTTGCTGCCAGGACTTGTTGAGGATTGCACGCAGCATTCTTGTGTAATTGCCATCTAGTTTCTTCTCCAGCCGTTTTGTTAGCGTCCATGTAGTGCATCCATATAGCAGTATCGATGTGACCGCTGCCTGGAAGAAACTGCGTTTCATTTTATCCGTAATGTCTGATTTCCATATAGTCGATAGCCTATTGATAGCTGTCTATGCTTTCGTTAACCTCGTTTCGATGTCCTTTTCGGTTGATTCGACGCTGCTTCCTAGGTACGTGAATTTGTCTACTAGTTTAAGAGGGGTTCCTTCTAGAGTGGAGATGTCCCCCGTTTGGTTATAGCACATATATTCCGTTTTGTGTGCATTAACATGGAGGCCTATGCTTGCTGCTGCTCGTTCCAGGCTATGCAGAAGTGTTTCGGCTTGGTCAGGTGTATTTGCCAGTATCGCTATGTCATCGGCGTAGTCGGCGTCGGTAATTGTTGTTGCGGGATATCTTCTGCTTCTTTTCTTCGTCAGTTCGAAGCCATTCTCTTTGATTTTGTCAATCGATGTTCTAAGTACGTAGTCTAGACAAATGATAAAGAGATACGGAGCCAGCGTGTCCCCTTGTAGTACTCCTGCTACAATGTCAAAGTATTCTGTGTCTCCATCTGGTGATCGTACTTTTACTTTAGTGTTTCTATAGAGAATCGTTATTGCCGCTACGGTTTCTTTAGGTATGCCGTACGCTAGTAGGATTTGTTCCATCTTTCCTCTGTGAATGGAGTCGAAAGCCTTGGTAAAGTCGACAAATATTAATGTCGCTTGTAGGTTCTTTGCCCGTACACCCTCAAGGATTCTGCGGATGGTTAGTATTTGTGAGGTCGTAGATCTATTTCTTCGGAAGCCATAAAACTATACGTTAAAACATCCTAATCGAACGGTTTACGAATGAGAAAAGACGAAAAAAAAAAAAAAAAAACTTAATAAAAAATAAAAAAAATCTGTACATAAACATCAATTGCGATTAAAACAACAAACTCCTATATAAAATTGACATACGTTTAGTTTTAAAAATTATTTTCATTAAAAACTGTACATAAATATACAATTACGAACTAAAAGAGACGCTGCGCATTACTATACGTTGCAACTCATTGAAAGGTTTACGAATGAGAAAAGACGAAATAAAATAAAATAAAATAAAAAAAACAAAAAAACCAAAAAAAAAACCGAGGAGTACGTTGAAATCTTCACAAAAACATTGTCGTTTAAAATGCTATATTTACAAAATGGCTAAAACGTCTAAGATATTAATCAATTAAATGAACCGGTTTCAAATGAACGCTTAAAGCCTAATACAACCACACTCCTTCGCGCGCAAAAAATAAATAGATAAAACTAAAAAAATAACAGATAAAAAACTAAATAAATCATACGTGTATATATCGTTTTAAATTAGATGATCTTTTTTTCCTTCCTTTTTAACCCCCCTTCTAATAATCACCTATCTACAACCCCAACTATCCGCCCTTCTGATCCACAACCAGTTTGTTGCTCTTTCAGCTGCAGTGGTAATATTTTTCAGGGCCTTACGTTTTCCCGTACCTGAAATGCCGATGCTTGACAACGCTTTACTCATCGACCTTGCGTTAAATCCGCGACATCCCACTTCGACTGCCTGGCATATTGCCTGCCAACCATTCATTCGACATTGCTCTACTAGCGGCTCATATTTGGCTATCTTTCTTTCGTGTGTGGACTCCATGTTTTCTTCCCATGGGACTGACAATTCCCACATTATCACCTTCTTTGTGGAATTTGAAAACATTACTAAATCTGGTCGGAGCTTTGTCTCCACAATATGCGCTGGAAACTTCGTCTGCCTTTCCAGGTCCACCAACAATTGCCAATCTGGCGCCGATGACAACATCGATACTTTATTTTTTGTCTGCGGCTGTTTCGAGCTTCCCGCTCTAACAAAAATAACCTTATGTCTTCCAGGACTGAATCTATTCGATTTTAATGCCTCAGATACCACTCCAGCAATAACTTTGAGGACCTGGTCATGTCGCCAGCGATAACGCCCTTCACTCAATGATCTTGGGCATCCAGATAGCAAATGCTGTAGCGATCCTTTACCCCCGCACAACTGACATGCTGGGGTATCATTTTTGCCCCATGTGTGAAGGTTTGATGGGCTAGGGAGAAGATCATAAACTGCCTGGATCTGGAATCTTAGCTGGCTTAAGTCGGCCTTCCACAAGTCCGACCAGGTAATTCGCCGCCGAACATAATTTTCCCATCTGGTCCAGGCACCCTGTTGAGACAGTCCTACCATCTTTGCCAGCCTAGTCTCCTCTATACCTTCTCTTACTTCTTTTTGCAAGAGCGCCCTTCTTTCTGGCGTTGTCTATCCTTGGACTCGGATAATATCCCAGGCCTCTTGTCCCACTGGCCACAGTACCGACCATAGCCTTCTGCTGCAATCTCTCTTCCGCAACCTTCAGTTCCCTGACAGCGCTCCACTTCCTTCCTGTGCGGATTTCAATTCCTGCACCTGCTACCTTTAAATCTCTGGAATCTCTATACATAATCGCCTCTCTTGTGCGTGTCACCACAAACTCTTCTTTGAGACCCCTGAAAGGAAGTTGGATCGCATTGGAGGTCCCATATAAAGCCGCGCTACTTAGGCTCTTTGGCAAACCCAACCATCTCCTTAAATAGCCGCTAATTTTCCTTTCCATTCGTTCTACCGTGGTAATAGCTACCTCGTATAACATGAGTGGCCATAATATCCGCGGCAGAATTGCGTGTTGATACAACCACGCCTTAAACTTGCCGGGCAATCCTGACTTATCTATCTTTCTTAGCCAATCATCAAGGTCGCCCCCTATTCCTTTAATTGCTGCTTGATCCTTAGTACTGCTGTCGAACCACTTGCCAAGACTTTTTACAGGCTTCTCAGTCACAGTTGGTATGAATTCGCCGGCGATTGTGAACCGTGCCGTGCTTTTAATCTTTCCCTTTTGTAGTACTAGGGACCTAGATTTTCCTGGTTTAAACCTCATGCGGGCCCATACTATGAGTTTTTCTAAGCCCCTCACTATCCATTTACAGCCTATGACTGATGATGTTGTCACTGTAATATCGTCCATGTAAGCTCTCAATGGAGGCTGCCGTATCCCGGACTTTACCCTTGGACCCCGACACTCCACTTCCGCTGACTTGATTATCATATTCATCGCAAGGGAGAAGAGAGTGGCTGAGATCGTGCATCCGGTTATAATTCCCCTCTCTAGCCTGTACCAGTCCGATGTCTTAGTACCCGACGTAACTCTCAGATTGAAGTTATTGTAATAATCTAAGATAAGGTTACTGAAGGAACTTGGAACATGATATCTGCGGAGTGTCTCTTCGACCACTTTATGCGGGATTGAACCGTACGCGTTTGCCAGGTCTAGCCGTAGCACCGCTAAATTTCCATTATTTTCTTTAGCTTCACGTATAAGCTGCGATACCACGCCGGTATGTTCAATGCAACCTGGTATTCCAGCGACACCTCCTTTCTGTACTGAAGTATCAATGTAAGTGAGTAAAGTTAGCGACCATAGTCGAGGGTGACCCGAAGGCTCCCTTTTCGATAGCTACTACACCAAGGTGTAGGGGAGGGCGCTACTCCATTCCCAGGATTGCTCCACTTTACCCTTGAACCGTACCTTATAATGCTGAGTGTTAAGCAAGGTGGTATCAAGTTCCATTTTTAAAGTCTTTGGTATGACTCGACCTGGGATTGAACCCAGGTCTCCCGGGCCATTGGCGAACACTCTAACCGCTGGGTACTCGTTCATTATTAGGAACTTAGATAGGCGCCTCGACAGAATGCTGAAGAATATTTTCCCTTCTGTATTTAGTAACGATATTATCCTGAATTGATCGATTTCTTTGGACTTTTCCTCTTTTGGGATCCACACACCTTCGGCTTGTCTCCACTGATCCGCAACTCTCCCCCTCCTCCAGATTGTCCGCAATACTTTCCATAATAAGTTTAGAATGCCAGAACATCGTTTATAAACTGTGGACGGAACTCCATTCGGACCATATGCTTCAAACATCAATAGATTTAATGAAAGAAAATGGCTTTACTTAAGCAAAGACAAGAAGCAGAAGATACCCCGCACGAAGGATTACGGACGCAGACTACGCTGATGACATTGCACCTCTGGCAAATACGCCCTCCTAAGCCGAACCCCTGCTGCATAGTCTGGAACGGGTGCCAGGTAGTATAGGCCTCGATGTCAACGCAGGAATCGATCCACAACTTCACAAATTCTGACAATCCGTCGTGCAAAAATCTCGAGGATACACTCTTATTTAATACCGGACATTGGCATAATGGTTAGAGTGTTCGCCAATGGCTCGGGAGACTTGGGTTCAATCCCAGGTCGAGTCATACTAAAGACTCAAAATATGGTACTTGATACCTCCTTGCTTAACACTCAGCACTATAAAGTACGGATCAAGGATAAAGTGGAGCAATCCAGGGAAAGGAGTAGCGCGTTCCCCTATACCTTGGTGTTGTAGCTATCGAAAAGGGAGACTTCGGGTCACCGTCGATTACGATCGCCGACTTTACTTTACACTCTTATTTGTAGATTTCTCCAAGGCATTTGACTCCATACGAAGAGGGAAGATGGAGCAAATACTTCTCATATTTACCACCCCCTCCGCTCGGGCAGGATATGACACAAGATCAATTTTTAAGCGGAGTTTAACAGGTTTGAATTCAGAGTTTTCCTTCTCCTAGACTAGTTGCCTCACCAAGGCTGAAGAACCTAGTCTCTCCTACTATTTACCCATAGCTGGAGGGAGAATAATTGGATTCATACCTTTCCCAAGGGTATTAGTGCTATGTGAAATGCAATCAGTCTCGTCCAGGATTTGAACTCGTATCGTCGTGTCCAATTCCTACGACGATAACCATTACACCACGGGCACCTCCTGGAGCAAATACTTCTAGCCTATGGCCGGATATAGACACAAACTTCTTTGACATTATCTCGGGTGCGCTGCTTAGAAAACGTAATTCTGACGTCGATAGATTTAATGAAAGTAAATGACTTTTCAGTGGAAAAAAAACAAGAAAAACAACGATACCCCGCACGAACTATTTAAGATGCAGACTACGCTGATGATATAGTGCTTCTGATAAATACACCTGCCGAAGCCGAATCCCGGCTACATAGTCTGGAACGGGCAGCAGGTGGCATAGGCCTCTATGTGAACGTAAACAATACAAAAGTTCATATGCTTTAATCAAGGAGGTGACATCTCCACACTAAATTATGATTCTCTGAAACTAGAGGACAAGTTCACCTACTAAGAAGCAGCGTTTTATCAACAGAAAAACATCAATACACGACTGGCGTAGGCATGTGTTGCATACATATATATACTGGATACATACTGACGCAATAAATAAGGACACAGGAAGGAAGACGCAGGAAGACTTCTTTAACAATATTTTACCTCTCACTTTATTGCAAGGGTTCGAAAGGGTTGTTCAAGGTTGGCATGTGAGAGAGAGCTGGAGACCGAACATAAACTGTAATATCTTGACCCCACTGTTATGACCGTCACGTTGTGTCTTTCTTGTTCTCCTGATGCTGGGGTCCACTCCATCGGGGTTTCCGAGGGCCCCCTCGGTCGGGTGTGGCTTTCCCTACCACATCTCGTCTCTAGCTGTCTGGAACCCTCCTGGCAACTGCTCTGGCTCGTCGAACTCAACTGAGTTAAATAATAATTCAACGCCCATACGATTGCCCACTGGATCTTTGAAATCGAATGTTTAATCGTCATCAAGCGGAAATAACTAGTCTAGGAGAAGGAAAACTCTGAATTGAAACCTGTTAAACTCCGCTTAAAAATTGACCTTGTGTCATATCCTGCCCGAGCGGAGGGGTTGGGTAAATATGATAACAGTACTAGCACTAACAATTATTGCAACGTCTCATCATTATATTCCTTTTGTATGTATTATCATGGATCACTATGATATATAAGCAATATATCATCAACACATTATAACCAATACAAATTATTATTGTTATCTTACTCAAATCTCATCCCAACATAAAATACCAATATTGAATAATATTCCATAGTATTACTATTTAACAGAAGGAAGTTATTTACCAAGCTACTGAAACTCGCCAAAAAGAGAGCAGATAAAAAATGCGATTCTCATTTCCATGCTTGTTTTTGGGGTCATCAGGAGAGAATGTGCACCGTTTCGGGGCCTTCCTCTCGACGGTTTTATTTTATTTAACATATCCCTCCACCATGCTACTTACTGTGATTCTGGCCTACCGTACTACACACACCTATCTACGCTTACAAATCATGATTATAATTTCTTCGAAATGCAATGAGGATGTTTTGTTCCTTAGTTAAAATCACCTCCACAAATATGCACACAAGTACATAAAAAACAAATAAAGTATTTTTTTTTCTCGGTCATCCTGAAGCAAACCTTACTACATAACGACATTCATCTATTCGGAAGACAACCTCAAGTTTATCACGCTGCGTATGTATCTTCATAAACACATATACTAAACACCACTTGTACGTTCACCCACAATAATACCCAACTATAATCCACAAAAACACACACTCTCACAAGTGCACATAAAGATTTGTACACAATTCTAACAGGTTTTCACTGTTTTTCGATTTTTTCGATTTCTTGATTTCTATCGTTATCCGTCTGATGATTGTGGTTTGTAAAACTTCATGAAACCTAAGGTCACTGACAAACTTCCATGGCATTAAACATATAAAATCTAATATATATTTATTTGTTATATATATTATATAATAGCTCTATCACAGATATTGAGCACTTGGTCCGCCACAAAACCACAAAGTGAATTAGTGACAACCAACATTGTTACAATACATATATACGTATACATATAAATACATGTATATGAACATATATATATGTACATATACCCTAATATATATACATGAACATACACACACATATATATATATATACGTACACATATACGTACACATATACATATACATACATATACGTACACATTTATTTACATACATGTACATACACATATATGCATACATATACGTACACATATATATACATATATATCCGTATACATATAGATATATACATATACATACACATATGTATACATATACATGCACACACATATATATATACATGCATATATGCACACACATATATATATACATACATATAAGTGCACATATACATACGTATACACACATATACATATACGTACAAATATATATATATACATAAACCTGCACATATATATACGTACACATATATACATATACATCCATATACATAAACTTATATATATATACGTATACACACATATATATTCATAGAAACATGCATATACATATATATATATATATGTATACAAATATATATTTATATATAGACACATCCGCATATATACATACGTGTATACACACACATGTACATATCTGGATATACACATACATATTTATATGCATATATATATTATATACCCATGTGTATATATATATATATAGTTAATTGAATTACCATCTCTAGAAAATCAGACGAACACTTGCGCACCACATACGGAAACTTTCGACCTTATAAAGAGTCTTTAGCAGTGTATACCGTCATCTCCACCACTGGAGATCGAACCAGCGAGTACAGATTGCAGAGCGGAAACTCTACAACTGAGCCACAGCCCATATCACACACAACTAACGCCATATTAACTAGTCCTTGTAATTGCGCGGGCGATTAACCTGAATGTGTCTTGCAAGTTACATCCGTACTCTTCAAAGAGGACACGGTCAGCTCCAGAGTCACATTTTCCCATCAAAATTGTAAAAACGCATCCATGTAATCATTATGACCTCTCCGGCAAGCATATAGATCTACATCTTTTTTTTGTATATATATATATATATATATATATATATATATATATTCATATACGTATACATTACATATATACATAGCGTGTATATTATATATATGCATATACATATATATACATATTTTATTTAAGCTCTACAAAAGATGCCCTAAAATATTAGCACTCCTTTGGAAGCTTTTACGAGAAGCTTATACAAAGAAATTTATTGCAGAGAATTGGGGACTAGCAGATGGAATGCACATGCCAAAAGAAAAAGACTCCTGAAAAATAGACCCGTTTCGATTAATTTCATTACTCAACGTAGAAGGTAAGATCTTTTTCAGTGTCATTGGGAAGACGATAACGAGATTTGTGATATACAATGGGTATGTCAATACATCAATTCAAAAGGCTGGAGTTCCCGGATTGTATTGTTGTGGGACTGAATGAAAACAGCGAAAAATAATAAAACCGAACTCCACATCATTTGGTTAGATCTAGAAAACGTATATGGTTTAGTAAGACACCAACTACTTAAGAAAGCAATGGAGTTCTTTTGAATTCCAGAGGACATTAAAAATCTCATATCTCCCTCCAGCTATGGGTAAATAGTAGAGCAGACTAGGTTCTTCAGCCTTGGTGAGGCAACTAGTCTAGGAGAAGGAAAACTCTGAATTCAAACCTGTTAAACTCCGCTTAAAAATTGACCTTGTGTCTTATCCTGCCCGAGCGGAGGGGGTTCGTAAATATGATTAAAAATCTCATATCAACATACTTTAAACGTACTTATGTGAGGTTTTCTAATAATAAATATTCAACTAATTGTCAAAAGTTGAATATTGGCATCATGATGGGTTGTGTTATCTCTCCAGACCTTTTCGTATTGGTAATGGAGATGATATTACGTAGTGCCGATGTCAACACCAATCAAATAAAGGGTTCAACTATGAAGGCTTTTATGGATGATGTAACTCTAATTGTAGAATCCAGATCACACATGGAACATCTGGTGACCTGCCTCCAAGAAGTCTTCAAATGGGATGCTACGAAAATAAAGACTTCAAAGTGCCGAAGTTTATCACTACTCAAAGGAAACTGCAAAGAAATAAAGTTTTTATGTCGATGGAAAGGAAATCCCCACGATCTGCGAAAAAAGCGTTAAGAGTCTCGGTCGCTGCTACTCCCTACCACTTACTGATCAACATCGTTGGCAAGACCTAAGAAAACAGCTACAAAATGGTTTACGCTCCATTGATAAATGTGACCTCATGAACAAAGATAAAATACAGTGCATTTATTTTTGATTCATTCCTAAATTAGCAAGGCCAAAGCAGATATATGAGGTATCACTGACAAAAGTTGAAACAATGGAGCGGTTAATCAGTAAATTTATCAAAAAGATGGTTGGGAGTACCTAACTCCTTAACAGACGTGGCACATTATAGTTCATCAACAAAACTATAACTTCTAACGTTGTCACTTGTGAAGGAATATAAATTAGGCAAAGTGCGACTTTTCCAGATGCTGCATGACTCTCGCGACCCACTGGTGAAAAACGTCCAGCCGTCTGTGATAATCGGTCGGAAATCGAAGGCAAAAATAGCTGTTGAGAATGCAGAATCGGGCGTTAGGATGAAATAAATAATTGGCACTATGGCAAATGGAAAAGCGGGTCTAGGCCTACATCCACAGCGTTGGTGGTCCAAAGAATCCACGTTAAACAGAAGAAAGTCGGAAGAAATCCATCATCTTGAGGAAGTTAGGCGTTTTGCCACTGCTGTAGGACAAAGGAAAAAGGGTGCATGGACTAAGTAGGAGAGTGCAAGAAACAGAGCTGTTACATGAAGCGACCTCAAGCTCATGGAACCAAAAAAAATTAAGTTTCCACATAAAAGCAGTCTACGACGTCTTACCAACACCAGTCACCCTTCATGCTTGGGGGTTAACTACATCCGACCGATGCAGACCATGTGGGAAAACTGCCAGCCTCAAGCAAATTCTCACTGGGCGTGAGTACACTCTAACAAGCTACACTTGGAGACATAACGAAGTCCTGGAGATTTTTGCTGAGACTTCGAAAATATGCTGAGAGACTGCCAATAAAGCTCTAAATATTATCAACAATAAAGCAATTCAGTTCGTTAAAGAAGGAAATATTTCGAAACTTGCACGTAAAAATATGTGTAAACCATCATTGCCAGAGGGCTGTACAGACTGGCACATCGCAACCGATTTAAAACCGATTTTAAAACATAACTTCATATTTCCAACTGAAATAGCGTTAACGAAAAGGCGTCCCGATATTGTCATTTGATCCCTTAAAGCAAAAGAAGTTTCGCGATTGAGTTAACGGTCCCTTATAAAGAAAATTTCGACTGAACACATCAGTGTAAGTTGGAAAAATATGAAGATCTGCGAGAACAATGTGTCAGAAATGGCTGGATAACAAATGTATTTCCTATCGAAGTCAGATGCTGAGGTTTCATTGTCAACTCAACCTCCGTTTCCTGGATTAATCTTGGACTTCACCCACCAGGCAACAGGAAATACATGGAAATGATCCAAGATAAGGCTCTAATCCAACGGAGTGATGACAACAAAACAAAGTCTGGTGATGTTGTGAGATACTGTTGGGGCTCTCTAGGCTAGCAGTAATGATGCTACGGTCCCGAAACCATGGTTATCCCAAAGTCATCATGTGATGAAAGGTTTATTGGAAGCAGTGCTATTGTACAAACATCACTTATTGTATGATACCTACGTAGACATATATATACATATATACTTATCTGTACACATATACGTACATTTGCACATATACAGGTATATATAGATAGATATACATATATATATATATATATATACGAATATATACATAGATATATGTACATATATATATATATATATATATATATACACATATATATACTAATACACACACACATATATATACACACACACACACACACACACACATATATATATATATATAAAGATACATATACACATGCACATATATATACATATATACGTACATAAGTATATATATATATACGTTAAAAAAACGTACAGACATATGCATATATATATACATATAAGCATACACATATATATGAATATAAATAGATATACACATATACATAAACAGACACACATATATATATACGCATATACACACAAATATACGTATATATACACGCATATATATATATATATACATATATATATACACATATATACGTACATATATACAAAACGCACATATATGTACAAATATACACACGTATGCACGTATATTTGTACAGACGGTTGTACACGTGTATATATATATATATATATATATATATACGTATGCATCCACACGCATATACACATATATATACATCTTCCTAAACATACATATATATATATATATATATATATATATATATATACATATGCCAATGAATATACTAATGACTACACATATACATACATAATTTTATACGTATACCTATATTTATACATATGCCTATACAGATCCACACACACACATACATAAATATATATACATACATAAGCCTATATACATACACAGATATATATATATATGCGCACAAATATATATATATATATCAGTGGCGACTGTAGCCTATTTTTGCTACTCGTGCCCCCCCACCCGCTGTCAACTTCAGTTCCCAACCTGTGGTCCGTGGACCCAAAGTAAGTCATCATAGTTGCTACTGCGTGATTCTCCATTGTATAGCACAGATTGACAAACGTACTTTGCATGGTGCTTTTTTTTTTTTGTAAACAATGAAGGTACTATATAATTTGTAGTCTTGTTAATACAGTAGATAAGATAATTTTTTTCCTTTCAAAAGTATAGAATAAAAGCTAAGATGTTCATTACTATGACGAGAAAAATATGTTTATTAGAATAAAGAAACTGATGACAATATACACAGACACAGCTAGTAGTTTCAATTTCGCTTAAAATAAAGATTATTTGTTGAAAATGTATTCAAATAAACAAATTTTTGTTACAGAATGTAATATACGCAACATTCATTAAAGAAATAGACATCTGTTAGTGAAAAAACGATTTAAAACACGCCGTTTAACCAACATTTACCATAGCGATGATGATGACGTCGGCGACTGCTCTAATCTGCTATCCTCTCTCTCTCTCTCTCTCTCTCTCTCTCTCTCTCTCTCTTTCTCTTATTCTCTCTCTCTCTGTCCCTCTCCCTCTTACCAATATATATCTATCAACAGTCACACGTGCTAAGACTTTTTAGCACAGTGTAAGGGTTGCTCTTGCTATTGTCTACAGTCAAAAGCGTATTTCTCTAACATTACTGTTATTATAAGGGTCGAGTGCCTGGCACAGATCGGGCGTTCAACTTTATAGCCGATTTTATAGAATGTTCAATGAATCTGACGGTGGCCGGACAAAGACCATCCGTTCAAAAAAGCATCGTTGTATTATTCCCTGATATATTTATGAACATTTGGCTACTTAGTTATCGAAACTTGAATAGATACGTAATTTAATTGAGATCAGACTAAGTATGTTTGCTTGAAATTAATGGACGATTTTTAATCCATTTTGAATAACATTGACCGAGTTATTGGTCGTGCCGGGCACGAGTAGCGCCGGGCACGAGTAGCACTAGTCCCGTCTCCGCCCCTGATATTTATATATATATATAGATATATATATTTGTGCGCATACATATATATATATGCCTATACATATACATATATATAGATATGCCTATACACACATATATGTAAATATATATATATATATATACACATATGTCTATACACGCGCACACATATATATATACAAATATACATATGCCTATACAGACATATATATGAAGATAGACATATATATACATATGCATATATATACATATGCATATATATATATATATATATATATATATATATATATATATATAAATGCATAGATGTACATATGAATATACATATATATATATGTGCATATATACACATGTATATATGCATGCACACACACACACATACATACATACATACATATATATATATATATATACAAATGCTTTTACACATATCTATATATAAATATGCATATACATATATGTATATATATATGTATGTATATATACATATGCATATACACCTATTTATATATATATATACACACACACACATATTTGTGCATATGCATTTACACGCACATATATATATATATATATATATATACATATGCATATACACACGCACATATATATACACACGTATATAAACACACACATATATATATACATCCATATACTCATATACGTATACAGATATATATGTATATATATATATATATATATATATATATACAAACATAAACATACACATACATATACATATATATATATATATATATATATGCATAAACATATATATATACATACAAATATATATATACGTTATACATACACACATGCATACATACATATATGCACAAATATATATATACATATGCATACACACATACATATATACACACATACGTATATATACACACACATACGTATATATACACACACATTCATATATATATATACACACTCACATATACACACACATATATATACACGTATAAATATAAACATATATATCCACAAACGTATATATATATTCATATATACACATAAATGAATATATTTTTTCATATTTTCACACGCATATATATATATATATATATGTTTACATACACACACACATACACACA
>CAUZXS010002543.1:0-20000 GCA_963585895.1 Sepioteuthis lessoniana | reverse complement strand
GTTTTGTTGAAGTATAAATCTAACTGAATGACTACTCATTAGGAAACACCAGTCTTCCTCCCACCCCCCCTCTCTCTCTCTGTATGTGTGTGGTGTGTTCAAAATGTCAGCCTACACATTCTCTCACAACTAGCAGTTGTGGTATATTACAATGAGAGTATGTATGAGTAATGAATGCTTACCTATCAACAGATGGTGACCAGGTGAATCAATAATTCAACAAAGTAAAATAACAAGAAAAGATTGGGAGATAAGCACTGCCATTTCTTAACTAGGGTCCTTTAATCAGGGTCCAAATTTAAGATAGGTTCAAAGTTATTGTGTAGGAGTGGAAAGGAGCCAAGAAAAAATATAAGGAATTTCTCCAATAAATTCTCACTATAACCAATAAAATAAATATAAATGAGAAAATATATAACGTTAAAGAAAGTTATTGTAGGAAAGAAAGAAAGTGAAAGAGCAAAACAGACATTAAGTACTAATTCATAGTAAATATGTTTTTATCCAACTCCTCTATCATGGGCAGGATGTGATACCAGAGGAGTAAAGCTGGTTTAAATTTAGAATTCCTTTCTAGACTGGTTGCCCAACCAAAACTAAAGCACCCAGTCAGCCCTACCATTTACCCATAGATGGTGGGGGAAGAGAAAAATAGATGGATTCATGCCTTTTCCAAGTAAACAATTCCATGATTCATGAAGGGAACTATGCTAATTTTTGTTCATGTGTATGATACACAAGTAAAAAATAACATATTGTGGTGAGATACTTGTTAGTACAATAATGTTAAAATGCTCTTAGGGAATAAAACAATTTCCAATCTACTTGGCAAGTTAATAACAGCCTAGTGTTCACATTTACACACACCCCGATCATTATAGTTCCTCATGGGAGACAACTGATAAATGCTAATTATAGAGTATAGTTTCATATTTATTTCCAACAATCTAAAAAAAAAATTTTTAAAGTATGGCATGGGAAATCTTTTAACTAAATATTTTTGAATATTTACAAAATTGCCTATTGTCACTGTTGTCAATAATTTATAAAAAGTTAATTTTCTTCTAATCAGAAAATGTCTAGATTTTATTGTTTCTTGTGTAACATACAATCAAAATAGATATTATTTGGTATTTATTATTAAACTCTACAGCATTGCAACACTAACCAAAAATATGAATATCTAGCTTTGAAACTGTAGAGTTTGATAGTAAATAATACCTAATAATATCCATTTTAATTGTATATTGTTCCACAAGAAATAGTACAATTCTGGTATGTTTGGTTTAAAAGAAAATGAACTTTTTATTTAAAAAAGGTTTTGTGCTGTACTTATCTATAGACAGTACTATATATATATATATATATATATATATCCACACATGCATCGGGGAAAAACTAGAAATAAATCTATCTGAAAATGTACAGTGATGAGATTTTATTCATAGAAATATTTGCCAACATTAAACATTTTGGTTTTTAGACCTTCATCGGGGCATGTCGCAAATATTTCTACAAATAATATTATTCTCTGAGGACCTTGTGTTTTTGTGCCATCTCTGTACATTTTCATATTGACCAGGCCATTGGCCTAATGAGTAGAGTGTTCGCTAATGGTCCAGGTGACTGGAGTTCAATCTCAGGTTGAGTCATACCAAAGACTTTTTAACGAAAGGGCAAATTGTTGTTTGCCTCTTGTTATATTAAGAAGAAAAGAAGTACAGGAATGAGGATGAGAATATTGAGGAGTTTCAAGAAGTTTAATGACAGCCAGAAAGATAAACCTTGTGCTGTAAGTTGCAGGAAGAAGAAAACAGTTGTAAATAGCTGAGCCGGCATTAAGACGCTGTCATCAGGACAGGAATCAAAATGCTGAAGTTAAAAGCAGGAATTGAAATGTTGTCATCAGGACTGGATTTAACATGCTGAAGTTAAAACAGGAGTTGAAAATGTCCAATTTCTTTCTCCGAGGATCCAATGGTTTTGAAGGAAAGATGAATGATGAAAGAATGATTTCCCAGACACCAATGATCCATAAATTGGATGAGGTCTCCTCATAGTGCTTAGCGGACTGCTCGAAATATGTGAGAGAGAGAGAGTCAGTGAAGAAGAGTGAATGTGATCTCTTTCATGTTGGCTGGTCCTTCCTGCTGCTAGAAAGCAAAGAGAGAATGTATACTCTCTCACGTTGGCTGGTCTGTCCATGCTGCTAGCTAGGGATGAAGCGAAGAAGAGGGTGAGAAATGGTTAGCACAGCCTTTTTATGTTGCCCCGGGGAGGTGACCCGGGCAGAATGGCATCAATCATTCTCATTGGGTGAAATATATAAATTCAAACTCCAACGGCCAAAGCAATTCCCGCACTAAATAATAATTTGAAATTATAAATCACCACTTGATTTAACAGTGGACTGACGCACAACTGAAAACTAGTTCTTTCTGCTACAACTTAAAAAATGGTTTGATGCCACCTTGCTTAACACTCAGTATTATAAGGTAAGGATCAAGGGTAAAGTGAAGCAATCCAGGAAATGGAGTAGCACCCTCCCTTACACCTCAGTGTAGTAGCTATTGAAAAAGGAGCCTTTGGGACACCCTTGACTATAGACAGCTTTTACATTTTCATATATATATATATATATATATATATATTCCAAAGGAGAAAAGAACATAATGAACTGCTTCTAATTCTTTTTTTATAAGATATTGCTTGGAGTGTACTCATTAATGGGGGATTCTGTATAGGAGTAAAATAGCTTCATGTTATGATTTTCTATAGTTAAAATAAATGTTAGGATCTGAC
The DNA here is from genome assembly GCA_963585895.1 of Sepioteuthis lessoniana. Taxonomy (NCBI): domain Eukaryota; kingdom Metazoa; phylum Mollusca; class Cephalopoda; order Myopsida; family Loliginidae; genus Sepioteuthis; species Sepioteuthis lessoniana. The sequence goes on along the minus strand of CAUZXS010002543.1, from coordinate 17,198 downwards.
AGTGGATTAAACTAAATTCTTATATCAAATATCAAATGAAAAATCTTAATTCTAAAAGAATAAGTCATATATTCATTGCAAATAATGAAATGAAAAAACAGTAGCAACTCCCAGAATTGCTTTTTAATCGAACAAACTTGAAGGCCAACTTTGGCTGCCATTAAGCTTCATATCAAGTCGCATCCTATTCATAGAATTTGTATTATAACTAATAGCAAATAAATGAATAAATAAGGAAAGTATGTTAAAATTACCTTTTAATAATTATTTCCCTTAAATTATAATGCTCATGGGAATGGCAAATGAAGACCCACTCTATTATAATTAAGTTGCAAATTGAATTGGAAATGGCTTTATTCTCTAAGTTTGAGTGTTTTGATGCTTTTGTGCTGACAAAAATCTTACTAAGTTGTGCCATTTTTGCTGTGTTGTAATATACACACGACATCAACTCATTATAATATAGATCATAAAGTGTAATGCTATTATTAATTAGTGGACATGCACCAAATCACATTTGATTTTATTAAGTAAAAGTAAAAATATTTGTGTTCATTTCTTGAAAATCAAATTTTGTTGTTCAGTGTAAAAATGACCAAGGTAAAAGAATTCTGAATTTTTAGTAAACCAACTCAGTATTGAAGAGATGTTGATTAGCAATGGCCATTAATGTCCAGCTGCTGTAACCAAAAGAAAATATTTGACCAAATACAGCAAATACATTTGTTATCTTATCTTGAAATCGAGCACTTTAATGTTGTCTGAGTTTGATATATATACCATCCAATAACCATTTCACTCTGTCCACAAAAATATCATTTCCAATTTTTAATAATTCATTCAGTTAATACTTATTCTTTATTTCAAATCTGTTCATTCATTCTCTATTTTGTGTTTAAGAAGGAAACAATTATCCTTAACCTAAAACTTGTACATAGGTAAGACATTCTTTTAATTTCCTTTTATGTGTACCATTTTTAATTCAAAGGAGGAGCCAAGTTCAAATCAACTTGCATTTACCTTTATGCTAATCCCCTTGGGAAAGGCATGAATCTATCTCTTCTCCCTCACCTTAGATATGGGTAAATAATAGGACAGATTGGGCTCTGTAAGTAAGTTAGTCTGGAGAAGGAAAAAACTGAATTCAAAACCAGGCAGGATGGGGCTACTAACTCAACACATGAAAACCTACTTGCTATAGAAACTAAAGCACCATCACTAACATGTTCTGAGCTTACACGGTGTAGTTTTCATTTAAATGAAGTAATAAGTTGCATGTTAATAGAAAACAGCTTAATTCATAAAACATCTTTCTCCAAGAGAAAGTGTTATATATGCATATATTTAATTATTTCTGAGTTTTCCATAAGTAATTAAATGGAATCATTCTTTTTAGTTTTGGGACTATACACGAAATGAAATGTGTAAGACAAGAAAAAGTAAAAATATCTCAACAAAAAAAATTTAGCCAGTCATAAATGAGAATCAAAAACAATTGACCGATGATCTGAATGTTATAATATATTCGCATTTCTTATCAAATTTATACTAAAATCAGAATGATGAAAACATAGAATGGAACAGGGTAAAAATGTACCTTTCTCTCATATAAAAAAAATGTTAGTCACAGACATTTAATCTTGTCTTCATTATTTTGAAGAAGGTGAAAGGTAAAAGATGTTAAATTTTTGTCCATATTGTCACTAATATCTCTTAAATCATAAACTCAGAATATGTTTATTTTATCATTTACTACAAAAAATATATATATTGTATATCTATTATATTGTGTTTGCGTGTGTCTCTCTGTCTCTGTCTCTCAGCCTGCATTCTTAATATTGTAATCTTAAATTAATAAAACTTATAGTTGCAATGCAATATTGTTTTACCTTCTTTTATGCATCAGATATGGTCAGTATTATTAAGAGTTAAAATTATCATGAGGAGGCTAGAAACATTTCTTGTTTTTCAACTTTTGAGATTTGTTTTTTTTTTGACTGGTATTTTCTTTCATTTTCTTAATTTTTTGGTTGCTTAAAAATACTAGACATAAGATTTTTTCTTTTAAAAAGCAACAAAAATTATAAAGATGAAAGAAAAAACTAATCAAAATACATTATAATGATTATAGTTATTTTATTTATAATTAGGACGTCTACAATCAATATTCAAATGCTGCAAAAATTTTCTACTTTTTTCTTTGCTCCTCAAAATTTATAGCCTGAGAATAAAATTAAACCATTAGATATGGATTTCTAAACTGTATTTTCAGACAACATCATGCTAACATTTTATTTACACTAAGGTTTCTTAGAAAAATAAAGATTGGTAACATCTGGTGTCCGTGATTGGTCAAGTTAAAAGTTTGAAGACACAGATTTACAGTTATGAGAGAAAAAGAGAAAGAGATCCAACCAAGAATATGTAACCCTTCCTATCATTCAAAGGAAACTTATATACCTGTACACAAGCTGATAACCATGTTCATCAAAAAATCCCTTTGAGGACTTATTAAGCTGAAACTTTAAAAAAAAACAACAATTAATTAATAGAATAATAGAAAAGTTAAATTTTCTTCATGATAACAGAAAGTAGATTAATTTTGTGGTTCTTTCATAAAATACGATATTTTCAAATCAATCTATAAGCAGGTATCAAATAGATAAATTTTTTAATCAAATACTTCTGAGTTCTGTCGTCAAATATGGTCAACTGACATCGATGGAAGCATTAGAATTTCCACTTGCAATGATAATTCTATATGACAAAATGTTTTTTTAAAATTGGTGTTAACTGCAGTTGAATGGAGTTTTTGAAAATTTTACTTTTAAGTTATTTTTCCACTTAAATTTTTAGTTGATGTTTTATTCATGAAACCGTCAATAAGCACAACACATGATTTTTTTTAAAAGATGTAAAGTTTAATAAATAGTTGGAATTATTTACATAAATCAGCAATTGGTTTTGTTAATATATTTTTTTGGAATGTATATATCTCATTAAAATTGAATAGGTTAAAAGTCATAAGCTACAATATTGGAGTGTTTTGTTTTGCTGCTATAGTCTTAAGAGTATTAGTTAAGGGCAATAAACCCCCAAAATTATTACGAGTTATTTCCCTTTTAATTGAAGAAAAATACTACTAATAATAGTGCATAAAAATGATTCATCTCTAGTTCAAAAGTTACAACTGACCAATATTTCTTTTTTGTTAACATATATTTGATATTTGAAATAAAGATATAATTAAAGTGGATATAGATATTTGCTGGCTGTACAGAAAACTAAAATGTATAAAAAGAAATCGTAAAGGTATTGATTATATAATGAAATCAATTTTTAACTGCAATTTGAAATTAACAGAAGCCTTGATTAACACTTTCACATTTTATGCTTTTCATGACCACAAATCTCTATGCTGATAGGATAAAGATTTCTTAGATTTACAAGACAAAGATTTGCTTGATAAAAAAACTAAACTTGTCCATAAATCAACTAGAATTACAAAATTTCTTCTCACACTTGTGGTTTCATGAGGATATGATAAATTCTGTTCTTTTATTGCCTTGAAAGTAATCACTTTCTGAAACCTTGTTATAATTATTCCACTTGTATAATAAAAAGTTTTGGACTGTTTTGTCAAAGGTGGGGGTGATTTCAAAAGCTTACAAAAACAGTTTGAGGACGGACAATCTTTCAGTGCTATTATTCTGCCAACTCTACCTGTGTCTATTTCAGCTGTGTTGGGTTTACATTTGATTCAGGGCAATAACTTATAAGAATGAGTTTTATGGGCAGCCAAGTGGCTGAACTCTGGGGGCTAAAAATTAATTTATAATGAAGATGACTTTAGGTTTAAATTCACTTAAAAATGCCTTCAACAGCCATTAGCTTTTGATTGACTCAATTAATCTTTAAGACAGGAATTAAGTGTTTTGCTTAAACAAAACTGAAATTTCTGGGTAAATGGATAGAGATAATGTGTTTATCTCAATAAAAAACAAAAAAAAACCCAAACATATTCATTTTTACCAAGAAGAAAAACTTATTCAGAAACATCAACTTATTAAAAAAACAAAACAAAAAAAAACTTTTTTTCTGTTTTGATAACTGGAATTGCATGATAAAAATTTTTTTCTTCAGTCAACTGCAAAAAGAAAATTTATTCTTATAAATTGGGCTTCATGGGGATATCATAAATTCTTTTCCATCTTATCCCCCAAAAGAATAATTGATTACTTAAAAAATGATGGAAGAGTGGGAGAAAAAATATTGATTTCTTTATGAGGAAAAAGAAATCTCCATTAAAATGAGACCCATAGTCATGTTGGAAACCTGCTCAGGCAAGAAGCTGTTGAACTAAGCTTGTAATGAGTATATGCTGATACAGACAAAACTATTTTTGTACACCTTCCATTATTTCTTCCATCATTTATACTTTTTCTGAACATGCTCTGTCAATAAAGGATGAATAGAAAGAAGATTGTTTGATGAAAAAAATTATAAAATAAAATAGTCTTTCTTTGCCAACATTTCCTATTGATTTAACTCAGTGGTTCTCAGCTGGAGGCCATATGCCTCCCTGAGAACTATATCACATTTGAAGGAGCAAATTATATATATATATATATATATATATATAGAGAGAGAGAGAGGTGTATATATTCATCCTCCATCCTATCAACCTCTCTCAGTCTATAGTAGGACTCTGGACTTATTTAGTCAGACTTGATGAGAAATAGGCCTCACTCTGACACACTGAACAATGATATTTTGTAAGAGGGTTTTGAACACAGTTTTCCTTCTTTTAGACTGGTTGCCCAACCAAAACTGGAAAACCCAATCTGCTATCCTGTGATCTACCTGGGTGGGGGAAGACAGATTCATGCCTTTTTGGAAGGCATTTGCTTAAAATGAAATGTAAACAATATTTAAAACTTTTAACCTTAGATTGCTGATTCCATTTCCCTCCACTGATTGCTTTTATGCTACCATATATATATATATATATATATATATATATATATATATATATATATATATGTGTGTGTGTGTGTGTGTGTGTGTGTGTTTACACACACATTACATTAGATTTTCAGATAACTTTAAATTTTGAAATAAATTTTCAGAAAATCCTTACAACAGTCCTTTAACAAAATCTTTAAAATAGATAAGAGTTTGCTTTAAGAATAAGAGAAAAATATATAATCTAAATGATTTGGAAGAGTAGGAAAACCATACTTTTATTACAAAATAACTTCTCCTACCCTGTAGTCATATCTGCATTGAAATATAAAAAGTCAATATTCTGACTGATGATAAGGATAGTGCAACACACTTGCCAATTTGATTTGAGAAAACATCAGAATTGAAAGATGCCAAAATTGATAACATAAGTAGTGAGTTTTGCATTGAAAATAGAATTATTTTTTTGCTAAACTGCAAAGCTAATGAAATTTTAAAAGCAATTTTGAATATACCATCCATGTTCCTATGAGACTAGATATAGAGGAACAAATCAAAATGACCCCCCAAAACAGAATGGTAGTAAAAACTATAGATACAAATTTGGGGTAAATATACAATAAAGTTGATTTCATGATGATGATGTCTCTATCTTTAAGCATAATACAATTGGTTGGATTTTCATAAATTTATCACCATAGTATCTCTTTACAAATATCTTGAGATATTTTCTTTTTATCTTTTTCTGATTTTGAAAATATAAACATTTCGACAGGAATTCGATGCTCAATTTAAATGAAAATTTTCATTTTTTGGTTCAGCAAGTTTATATTTTTTTTCCAGAAAATCTACATCAATTAAACTTTTTAGTAAAAATAATATTTTCAATTTTTACACTCATCAAGCTCAATGTGAACACAAACCTACACTGTTATTAGACAGGAGTGTTTTAATGATATTGATTTGTTTTACTGGGATTTTTTTGTTTTAATGGCATATCAAATATTGTAGGTTATTTCATGCCAAAACTATCTTTGTAGAAGAAAAGTAGTGATACAATCGAATCACTACTTTTAACCCCTAGCTGGAAGGATAAGGGGGTATTAGTCTGAAAGTGAATGTAATAGTGAGACTGGAGTTTGAACTCACTACAATATTGCAGTCCAGCTCATTAGCCAGTACAACATGGGGAATCCCTCTTAATGATAATGTAAATACCCCGCCTTGAGCTACTGAAACTGTTATCACCCCTGGTTGGCAGCTGATGAGGACAGGGTATCGCACGTGCTTTCACATGTTGTATGATGAAAATATGAAAATTTAAATATCCCACTATTGAGGAACATACAGCCAGTTATGGTGGTGCAGTTTTATAGCAAATAGGTTTTTATGAGAAAGAGTTTGACACACCCTCGTTTTGAATTGAGAATTTTTTTTCTTTTAGACTAGTTACCTTACTAAGGCTAAGGAGCTGAGTTTGCCCTACTATAGTTGCCCATAGTTGTGAGTGAAGAAGAGAGGGATTCATGTCTTTCCCAAGGGTATTATTGAGAAACTGAAATGCAAAAACCTCATCCAGGATTTAAACTTGGCTTGTTGATTCTAGTTCCTAAGATGATAACCATTGCATCATAAGACTGGTTTTAATGGTATTGCATTACACTGAATCATTTTAATCATGTTATGGTATCATATATACAGAAATTGGATCATTATAATATACAGTACACTGACTTGCAGTAGGCTCACTGCATTTAATTTTAAAGTTTTACAGGTCCAGATTTCTGAGATATAGTATTTTCACATACAGTTTCACTAATGAATAAGTATACACCTAACAATTTTTTACTAAAAAGTTTATTTTCCTTTAAACCAAAGATATCAGAATTTTATGTTTCCTCATGGAACACAATCGAAATGGATATTATTTAGACATTATTTATTACCAAAATTTACAACATTAAAACTGTTATCAAAAATGAAATTGCAATAAAAAGCAATGAAAATAAAATCACATGAATATATCTAAGAGGTCTACTTATTTTTTGACTGTTGCATATTTATATTTTTAGTTACTGGGTTTCAATGCTGCAGTGTTTAGTGATAAACTATACTTATTTTGATTGGATAATGTTTCAATAGAAATGATAAATAATCCTGGTATCTTTGGTGTAGAAGAAGATTAAGTTTTTATTAAAGAGATTGTTGGAGTGTACTTAAGTACAATTTGCTTTTCATTTATAAGTAATTTTGTCATGAAACTGTAAGAAAAAAAAGGGATCCAAGAGATTTATCACATCAGTTATTTATGACCTGATTTCATTAAAGAAAGACATTTCCTTTCCATGTATTTTTAGCTTGATATATGTTGTGTTTACATACATCCACTTGCACATGAATGTCACAAGCTGTAAGCAGTTTCAACAGATTGCAACAACAGTTGAAGGAGGAGCTATAAAAGAAGTAATTCAAGGAAAAATGAGAGAGATCAATGAAGCTGATCCATTGTGCAGGAATAGTAAGTGACAAGGTATTTATGAATGCTGTGTGATGATGGAGGAGGCTAAAAATAAATAAAGCTAAGAAGAAGAAAAAGGAAGAGAAGGAGGGGGAAAAAGAAGGAAAAGGAGAGCAGAAGAAGGAAAAGAAAAGAGAGATGGAAAAAGAAAGAGAAGAAAGAAAGAAAAGGAAGAGAAAAGGAGGAAAAGGAAGCATAAAAAGGGAGAAAAAGAAGAGAGAAGAAATAAAAAGAAGAAAGAAGAAAAAAGAAATAAGTAAAGAAAAAGAAAAAAATTATCAAGTATTTAAGCAATGATCTATTCAGTAAGGAATAGCACTGCTCATAAATGATAGATATTAAAGAAAAGCAGTAAAAATACATCAAGCCTATGCACATACAGGCAACATTTCCCGAGACCAACATTCATTATACCATATTCTCAGCATTAGCCAAATTTATCGGGTGTTATAACGACTACAAAGCGGATAATTAATAGAAAATAATTGGTTTAATGTTTGCCTTCTGTATCATGACAACTGCAAAAGATTTTGATTAGATCAATTGGTGGCCAATCTTCTCCAGTTGTTTGATAAGAAAATAACCGACAAAATTCTTTGTTTCACTGCCAAGCACAGTGGCAATAAATAAAAAAGAGAATTATGCCAAAGTACTCATAATCACATTGGCCCAGTGGGTAGAGTGTTCGCCAATGGTGCGGGAGATCTGGGTTCAATCCCAGGTCGAGTCATACCAAAGACTTTAAAAATGGTACTTGATACCTCCTTTCTTAACACTCAGCATTATAAGGCATATATAACAGGGTAAAGTGGAGTAATCCAGGGAAAGGAGTAGCACCCTTCCCTACACCTTGGTGTAGTAGCAATGGAAAAGGGAGCCTTCTGTTGGTAAAGTAAAGTTGGTGACCGTAGTCACCAACTTTACTTACTCATAATCACAATGAAAATTTGGAAGAGTAATAAAGCCTGAAATTATCGCTTTTTTTTTTTTTTTAAATACAAAGTCAACCTATTGTAAGTCACTCTATTGTAACATCAGTTTATAATGATATTGAAGCTTTTATTTGAGAATGAGTCAAAGATACTAATTTGCATTTTGTAGTTATCTCCATTATATTGAAAACTTAGGATATTAAAGAATTATGTTTGGCATGGGCACAGACCCTAAAAATTTTATTCAGTTGCAAATTGTACTGGAAACTGTTTTATTCTCAAAGTTAGAGCATTTTAATTGAATTGTTTTAGTAAAAAGCTAAATATGACATGCTGGATTTGATGTACCTGATTTCTGTCTTTTTAAAGCAAAGACCCATGAAATTGAAACCAGTTTCACAGGTCAATAAAATTAGGTGAAACTTACGAATGAATAAAATAGAAATGGTTAAATGTACTTTAATAAGATAAAAAAAAGGTCATGTACATATATATATATATATATATATATATATATATATATATATATATATATATATATATATATATATATTATTTATAATACTCTCCACTCAAATTCTTTCAGGTGTGAAAAACTGGAGAAAAGAAATCTGACTACAAACAGCTTCAGCTGAATGTGGACATTTTCTGAGACTTAAACCTTTTATTTTGTGCAAGCAAGAAAAGAAAAAAATGCTCTCTACAAAAACAAAAAAAGCTGAGGTAAAAATGTAGCCTGATTTGTTGGAGTGAAATGAATGAGAAAAAGAAAAGGTTTTATTCTATACATGGATGGACAGAATAAGTAATGATGTAATATTTTCTTGGTGTGTAGGTAGAATAAATAGATAAATAGATAGCTAGATAAACTTATGTGAAATAAACACCCCTTTAAGTATACAGTATCAAATGGTCATTATTATTCCTAAATAAGAACTGATAGATCCTTATATCAAAAACAGTATTGATGAAATTCATACTACAAATTATGTTTTTATGTGAGACTCACTTAAAGACCGTCTTTGGTGGTCATTAAGTTCACTTTCAAGTCACACCCTATTTATAGAATCTATATCATAATTACAAATAAATAAATAGATATGAAGTACACTAACAGTAGCATTTAATAGTTATTTCCCTTGAGAAATTATAATGATCAGAACTAATGCAAAATGGGTAGAAAATTGCTTTAATACTGTTATACTAAACAAAAATCTTTCTATTGTGGCATTTCTAGTGTCGTACAGTAAAATACATACAAAGATCAATTCATTATAATATAGATGTGGGTGGACAGAATATATAATTTCTGAGAAAGATACAATGTTGTTGTGCTGTGTTTGAGAAAGAAAGAAAGAGAGAAATGAACATATTGGAATAGATTGATAGTTAGATGTAAACATAATGGGGAAGAGAGAGAAAGAGAAAGAGGTGAACATATTCAGATAGATAGATGAAAATATACTTAGAGAGAGTGAAAGAGAGAGAAATATGAATGTAGATATGAACATATTGAAACAGAGAATGGGATGCGAAAGTGAGACTGTTAATATGTGAAATAAACAGCTACTTAAAGAGCATCTTAACACTATTGTGCTAACAAAACTCTTGCTATGATGTGCCATTTCTACTGTATTACAGTAACATGACAAAAACTCCAGATCACCTAATTTGAAGTGAGTGGATAGAATAGGTAATAAGTGTTGCCTGGCTGTGAGTAGGTGTCAGAGAGGGAGAAAGAGAGAGGGAGGAGGAGATGAATTATGTCAAATAAACCGCTATTTAATTATCATATATATAGAAAAATATTGCCCGGTTTCTTGAAGAAAAGAAAATAGAAATACAAAAGCTTTATTTTATATGTAGATGGTCAGAATATATATTTTTTGTATGGATGGGAAAGAGAGAGACTTATACAAAATAAACAATCATTGTTCAGTATGAAGAAATTATATCATAATTGATCGTATATAAGGGAAAGTACTCTATTTAGCAGAATTTAATAATTACCTCACTCAAGAAATTATGATTAAGGTGAATATAAACCTCTTACTATTAATTATACAGTCTTTTGGTGAGGGTGACAGAAAGAGAGAGGGAGAGGAGGTATATGTAAAATAAATAGCTATTTATCAATAATTCAGTATCAAGAGTTCATATTATAATTAATTGCATATAAAGAGAAGTAGTCTATATAGTTGCCTTCAATAGTCTTTCTCTCATTTATAATGATCAAGGTGAATGTAAACCTAATATTATAAATAATACCGTTGATATATATATACGTGTGTGTGTGTGTGTGTGTGAAATAAACAGCTGCTTAATTTAGAATCAAATAATCATTATCATGTCTAAACAAGAACTGACAGATCCTGATAACAAATACAGTATAAAATTCAAAGTGCAAATTATGCTTTTACATTAGATAAAAGACCAGTATAAAAAAGTACTTCCTGTAATTTGTCATTCTTTGCACCAGTAGCCATTTTACAGTAAGCTATCTTTTTTCCTCCTCTTCCTCCTCCTCCTCCTCCTCCTCCTCCTCCTCCACAACCCTTAGTCTCTTGGGAATAGGAGTAATAGAAACAGCAAATTATTTATCCAATGCTTATTAATGAATAACTGCAAACAGACTCAGATCAAAACTCAACAGACAAATCAAACCTCTACAAATGAGGAGTGATTGATTGCCCACTGTGTCCAGCCTGTTACTTTGCACAATAAACAACAGGCCATCTGGTTTTAGATGGTCAAGTGACCAGAAAAAGAGGTGTATACAACTCAGTAAGTGATGAAGACTTTGAAAATTGGAATTATTGACAACTTTGTGGAAGTGTGAACCAAGCCAAGCCAAAGGATACTGTTACTGTTTCTACCTACCATAGTGAATGATACACTCATTTTCTCTCAACTTTTGTAATAGCTGGACTTGAACTAGATAAAGCATTATCAATTCCTGAGCAAAACTAGTTTAGTTTTTAGAATTATTTTAAAATGAGTAATTGCATTTCCTTTGATAGACAATATCTCACACTTTAAAATAGCTAAGAATACATAGGAAAGCTGGCAGAGGTGAAGGATCCATGTATGCAACATTTTTTATATTTTTTTTCTTGGATAAATAATTTTGTGTAATATAAAATTAATTATTGATCATTTTCTCTATCCTCTTTGTACTTGTACTTTTTCGTGTTTCTCATTTCTTCATTTTTTTTTGATAATTGTTATGAAGGATATCATTTAGGGAGTGAAGGTAGAGAAAACTCCTGTTAGTTTTATGAGAAAAGACATAAGTAAAAGCAATGAATCTAGAGGCTTTCCAAAGTGCTTTTGAGTGGAGAACATAAGAGACAACATAAAACTGGGTAGGTGATCTAGAGACAGTCACAGAAAAGCAGGAACTTGAATTAAACCAAGATCTGGCAAAAGTAAGTAAATTATTGTCTGATTCAGACCATATCAGCCACATCTGCTTCCTGTGAGATATGAAGCATGTAAACAATCATATGAGGTGTTCCTAAAGTGAAGAGTGATTTGTAGTTATTTGGTTTTCATTTCCATAAATAATGAGCTTTTGAAGAAGATGAAGGTAGAGCATGGTGGTGAAACATTTTATAACAAAGGGATTGATGAATTTGCCACCAAGAAACAAAAAAAACCCCACAGAATTGAATTGATTTACAAATAAATTTCAATTACTCATTATTTGTATATTCTATTATTTTCTCTTGTAATCAATTGCAGTCATCATTGTCACCAGAGTATTACTAATGAGGGTGGGAGAGACCCCCACCCTTATTAGTAATACTTTGGTCCAGTGAAGAGGGGTATCAAGTATGAAACAAGGCCTGTTGGTAGAAGTGCATTTTCTGACATTAAAATTAGTTCAAAGATAGTGGAGAAGGCAAATAATTTTCTGCGAGTGTTGAGTAAGACTCTCCAAGTTGCCCTTTGCCATTAATCAGACATCATAAGTTAGACTATACAGTTGAACTCAACTCAACATTACTGATCCAGTTAGAGTGCACCAATAATATCTTTTTAAAGGATTGATAGAAACTCAAATAGTAAATATGGATAAAATCTTCTAATCAAATTTTATTAAAAGATGTTCTTTTGTTTATGTGTATATGAATCAATACCCAAACAAGATTCATGAAGATTTTGGTATTTATGCATTCTTAATTAATTATATTGACCTTTGATCAGAATTGTATCAAAAGGATCCATTTTGAAAATGTTCAAATGCTGAGCTACCAAAGGAAAGTACTCTCCATAAGCTTTATAAATATTAGTAAAATGGTCAAAAAAATTCTCCTTATTTGAAAGAAGTTAATCATCTTCATAAAGTTGTTACTAACTAACAAAACAATGCATCTTCTTGAAAAAAAAGATTGAGTTTCAAATTCTTTTTAAAATTGACCATTTAAAAGTCACCTTGGCCATTAAACTCAGTGACAAGTCTCATTCTATTCATAGAATTTATATATTTTTTGAGTTGCAAATAAATAAATAGATAAAAGGAAGTACTCTATGGGTAGCAAAATTGGATTGGAAACTGCTTTATTTTCCAAGTGAGAGAATTCTAAAGTATTTACAGTAAGAATCTTGCTATTATGTATCATTTTTGCTATTCTACAATAACATGGATGCAAAACTCAAATCATTTAATTCAGAATAAGTAATGATAAGGTAAAATATAATGTGAACTTGCTGTATTAGAGAGAGAGAGAGAAAGAGAGAGAGACAGGGGGGATGTGTTGTAAAATGGCCAGATACTTAAAGAACATTTTAACACTATTATGCTAACAAAAATCCTGCAACAATTTTCTATTTTTGCTGTATTACAGTAATATAAAAACATACAGAAATCAAATCATTATAATGTAGATTTTCCTCAGAAAGTATTCTAAAATCTATTTTGCCAATGCTCTTCAGATGATGAGTATTTAGCAGAAATTACAAAAAATAAAAAGACCAAAGCAAGGTTTGTAAAATTGGAAATTTGTGATTTCCTTTCTTTCTGCTTTTCTAAAAATTTTTCTCAGTTTGAGTAGTTTTGCTCTCTTTAAGACATATCTATTAGAAAATATTAATGAGATTGAGTTAAATCACAGAAATCTGTATTAGAAAGAACTTTGTATTTTTGTTTGGTGCGTTAATTAATTTGACCGTTAGGGTCGACACATATTTTCACCCAAACAGGATGACTTATCCTATTCACCCCGGACCATTTTTCCGGGCAGCACCAAATTGGGGAAAAGCCACCAAATACTCTCTTCCTCAGAAGCTTTCGAACTGGATAGACGTAATTACTGTCCGCTCTCCTTTTAGTAGTTGCATCACGACACCATGAGGAAAGCCATCTAATTGATGGACCTCTTGAATCTATTCTCTTAGACCAAGGGTTCCCATTTGAATATGAATTAGATGAATTCAATCTGTCTCACGCAGGAACAACTTTACGTCACCTCCAAAATTGCCTATGTCGACTGCGATGCAAAATTCTGCTCAGACATCCAGCTACTTCATCCCTGGGCAACATTTTCTGGTGACATGCTTCTCTCCCCAAACAACACATTCATGGACGATGACAACGTTCCTGTCCTTAACCAGCAAACACAACTTTTGTTACACCTATGGCGACTATATCTTACACCACTCAGGCAAATAGCTGCAAAAATTCCTTCTCAACTCCATAACTATTTCCTTCCTTCCTACGAGACTTGCAGCATAAACGTAAACCCTTTTTGACGCTGCCATTAAACCCTCCATATAAAAACCTTATGGCATCTTCTTTCATCTCTCTCCTTTATTTTCCAACAACATTTAGCGAGGAAACAACAACACGTAAATATATTTCTTCACTAAAAATCGTATACTATAATCATATTAAACTGCTACTTTACATCAAAGCAAAACTGGTCAATCTTTAAAAGCCAGAAGAAAATCACATAGTAGATAAGTGGCATAAACAATTGAATTGAAAAATAGATATAAATAAAATATAAAAAAAGATTTTTTTTAAAATGCTGTCAGTTTTTTTAAAGGGTAGAATCAAAGACAACACTGTACCATAAAACTGAAAGATGTATGACAATTATAAAAATCAAAAACTACCAATAGCTGTTATATTTGTACAAAACTTTCATAGATTAAAGCAAAAAGAATTTAATAAATAAATAAAGTAAAATGTATGAAAATTTCTAATTTTCTTATATTCTGAAAAAATTATCTCAATCTAAGTTATGTTTTGGCCTCTCTAAAAACATATCTCTAAGAAAATATCGACCAGTTTTAGATAAACTGTATACATTTTATACTGTTGTAATTTACAAAATATAAAAATTCTATCCGTTTAACAGATAGAATTTTGTTTTTTTGTTAATCTCAGGTATATAAACGAAATCAAGAATCTCCATTTTTTTTTCTTTGAAAGACATACAACTTCTTAATTCTAAAAAGAAAACTAAATTTTAATACATACACACACAAGGCTGTAGAAATGTATATTAAAAAAACGTCTGGAATAAACAAAACCACAATGCGCCGCTGTTTCTTTGAGAGTAGCAAACAAAATACTGTTGGGTGTCATGACAACATTCTTCCTTACTCTATTAGTCTAGTCACCTATCCTCATGTAATATACAGGTAAACCAGTAAAAACTCCTATTTAATTGTGCCCAGTCACAACATTTTCATGGTTTATTAGTTGTATTAATAGAGCAAGATGGAAAGAAAAAGTCAAGTATTTATGTGGGTGTTTGGTGACGAATGGACATTCCTCTTCATTATAACCACACACACAAATAAAAGTAACCTGTTTCTCAGGTATTGAAAAAGTAAGAAATTTTCAAAGTTAAGCAAATGAAGCAAACCAGATATAAATTTGAATAAATAAATGAATAATGTTAATTTACTTCAAAGAAACAAAAGAGTCAGTTTTTAAAAGCCCCCACCAAAATAATGGTTGAGAAGTGTCATGGCTAAATGAAAAATTAATGTACAGAATGAGATTTTTCCAAAATGCTATCAAAATTTAAAAAAAGAAAGGATTAAAGTCAAATGGCTGTGAATGGATGACAGTACCTTAAAAATGAAAAATGTTACACTATCTCTATCCCATAATAGTTATTACATTTGCATATAAATTCTAAAATTTATTTAGACTAAATGTAACAATTATTATGTAATTTTATTAATTCTAATATACGAGGATCATTTAATAAGTTTCCAGACTTTTTTCGTATGGGCACTTTTATTGATAGTACACACATGAAACTCTTAGTCCCCTTTGAAGTAATCTCCTCCGGCTGCAATGTACTTGTTGTACCATTCCAACAACTTCTGGAAGGCCCCATGGAAGTCCTCTTGTGTGAGTGTGTCAATGACCTTCGTCACAACCTCTTTCATCCCCTCAGTTGTCTCATAACGACAGCCTCTAAGCTTAGGGAATAAGCAAAAGTCACAGGGAGCAAGGTCTGGACTATAGGGAGGGTGACGAACTGTCTTGATGCCCATCTTTGTCAAATAGTCTGTGACAAGGATGGAGTTGTGGACTGGTGCATTGTTCTAGTAGAAATGCCACTGATCTGATTTGAAGAGTGCTGGCCTCTTCTGATGGAATCTCTTCCTGAACTTCCTACACCCAAAAAGAGGAGGAGAAATACAAAGTAAATATTTTTTTATAAAAATATTTCCTTTATGATTACTTCAAATTCACTTATATAAATATACTCCAATTTTTTCATTCAATTTTCAGTAGTGCCAATATCTGCAAAAATATAAGCAAATGAGTAGTGAATTAACAATAAATGCTGGAGCAGGAAATTCATGACTGCTTTAATGATAGAAGACAATTTATTTGATGAGCTTTATAAGAGCTGAAAAGTTGTATATTTACTACTAATTATGTAAGAGTTCAGTCTATCAAAAGAAAGGTTTTAAACTTAGTGAAATAATATTAGTGTCAAATAAGTCACTTGGTGCTACTAGTACCATGTGATTCAATACAGCCTGATACATGTTACTTGGAAACAGAGGCATCAGTCACATGGAGAAGGGTGAACTGCTTATTTGCTCTTTAGGTCAACAGATCATCAACACCTTAAATTAGATCTTCTAAAGAGGCTTGAGTTATCTACAAGTAAACAAATAAGTAACAATTGATACATGTGAGTCAAAATACATAGTTAAGTACAAACTAATTGTAGTGTTGTTTCATCATCATCAACATCATCATCTATAATATCAGTGACATAAGACAATGCATGTGTTTGATTGATACACGCTGTCATCACCTACGATAAATAATAGACCATTCTATTTTGATTGAAAAGGAAGAAAAACAACATACTACACAGAGAGAAAAAGAAAGCAATTATAATAATAAAAGGAAGGGAAGATAAGGAGAGGAACTGATAAGGCTTATCATTTGCTTGCAATGGAAGAAAGGAGGGAAAAAAATAAAGAAAGGGATGACAGAGAGAAATGATGAACTTCAAGAGTTCATGATTTTAATATTTTAGGTTTTATACCAACTCTGCAATAATAGCATTAAGCATTTTTAAGTAAACATTTATCATAATAATAAGAATAAAGTGCAAGAAGTTTAAATTTGACAATACAAACAAATGGTTTATGCACAACTCAGAGTCCATCCTGGAAAATGGAACACACAAACTTCTCCAGGATTTTGAGATACAAACAAATCATCTACTCTTGCCCAGATGACTAGACCTAGGGATAGTCAACAAAAAAAATTAAAAAAAAAACAAACCTGC
>CAUZXS010002542.1:0-82500 GCA_963585895.1 Sepioteuthis lessoniana | reverse complement strand
GTAAGAATGATGTTCATTTATAGACATTTAATATGGTGTTCCTTCCAACATTTGCCATATTCAGTCTAACAGTTTTACTAGAATTTAAGATTTACCATAAAACCATGTTTTGTTTTTTGAATTTGAAGTATTTTACAATTATAAAATGACCATATTAAAAATGAAAGTTTATATAAAATTTTTAATGGATTGGTTAAATTATTGAGTTTCTTACCGTGTTTGGTGAATGACTATTCTTTCTGTCCTGATATTTATGATCAGCCAAGTCCATATCAATTTGCTTCTTGTGGTTTGCTCCTCCTCCACCAACTTCACCACCTCCACTTTTTGGACGGCTTGTAGAGTTATAATTCTGCCCAGTTCTGCCTCCTCCACCGCCACCAACTCCTTCATAACCAAAATGTTTGTTCTCATTTCCAGTTGAGTCAGTCACATTACTCAAAACTTTTCGGGGGTGTTTCATGGAGGCAGAAAACTGTTGCTGCTGCTGCTGCTGTAGCTGTTTCTGGTGATGATTGTGATAATCCCTACTCAGGATCTTGTTTGGATTATCAGATCCAGCATTCTGGTGATGCATATCCTTTTGATTATAAGAAGAATATCTTGCATTGAGTTCATTTGCATAGTGCTGTTGTTGCTGTGACTGCTGACCTGAGATATTAACGTTAAAGTAATTAGATGATTGGGTTGCTTGTACCTGTCCTGGATTGTTAGAAAAGTTCCTGGGAGACCTCATATTGGTATTGTGTGCCATACCAGATTGCCTAGTATCACCATGGTAATTCTGGTAGGCAGGGAGTTTGTTATGTATTGAGGTACTGCTGTTATTATTGTTGTAACGATGCTGCGATTGGAGGTAATGGCTGGGTGTATTATTACCAAGGACATGATTTGGTCCATGAGTTGTTCCACTTCCATGGCCAGAGTCTCCTGCAGGTGACGCATTACGGAAATTACTAGAACTCTGTGAGTGGTGGCTATTGTTATAATTTTGGTGGTTACCAATTACTCCACAATTGTTGACAGACGAGGTGCTGTTATTGTAATTAGTAGTATGGTTAGAATTGCAACCACTGTTGTACCTAGTTTGGTGTTGGTTATGTTGGCTATTGCTTGAACCGTATTCATGTCCACTATTATGAACATCATATCCAGAGTGAGAATTATTTGAATAAGGTAGGTTATTGGCAGTGGTAGTAGTGGCGGTGGTATTATTGCCACCTTCCACCACCATCACCACTGTTGTTGTATCCAGGTCCACTAGAGTAACTGTTACCAGCATAATTAATACTGTTGCCATGGTTTTGTCCAGGGTTGTTGCTGTTTGATTTACCTGACAATCGTGGAGGCAAATTGTTGCGCCTATTTCCAGCACCTTTTCTGTTCTCCGAGCTTTGGCGAACATCGACATCTAATTTTCTGTTATCACAACTGGAATCTTTTTTTGTATCTGAACTTTTTCGGTCATTATGCGATTTTGTCTCTGAAATTAGAAGTTTGAATAATTCTTGAGAATTGTGTTTTTTTTGTATTATATTTACTAGTTAAAACAAGATAATTTGATTGTGTGACGTAACCACCACCACACACACTTAACATTCTTACACACTCGACCACACCCACGGATATGTCTAGGCTCACACTGGCTTTCTGACAGCAAATTTTAAATTTACAATGTAAACTGAACTGATTTTTTTTTTGTCTTTTACAAAATATACATTCCTAAAAAGTCTCCAGTACATGTCTACAGAGTTGGAAACCTATAAAACTCATAAGATATACTGAACAAAACACTAAAAAATTTAATCAAAAGGAGTCTAACAATAGTACTCAAATAGAAATTCACTCAGAAACGAATTATTTAGTGTGTAATTTATATTAATGAATTTATGAAAACTTCAATAAATCTTTAGATGCAGTGTATTAAAAGTTTTAAAAAGTAGAGTTATTTATTGATATTAAGAAAGAATATATTTCAAACATATCACATTAGGCTCAATAGAATTATAGAAAATTGTAGATAAGAATAAGGCTATGTATATTTTTTAGAACCAGTTACTTTTTGGAATGGATATTCACAAAGTAAATTTATACAATAGACTCCATGAATTTATAAGTTAAAAAAAAAAAAAAAAAAAAAAAAAAAAAAAAAAAAAAAAAAGACTTTAATTTTGAGGCAGCTGCTTCCAGAGAATGATAAAAACTTAAATACCATTTTAAATAAGTGGTTATCCATTAAGATAAAAGTAATGCTTAATGAAATTCAAATGTGAATTAATCTGGCTTTCTAATATCAAGTGCTGATTCAAATAAAAATAAATAAATGAATAAATAAAAATAAATTTTTTAATATAAAGGGAAAAGAGCCACAAACCTTCTTTGAGTGGTATTTTTGTTTCCAAAAAGTCAAATAGTGTTGCTGGACCGGATGGACGACTTGGAGCAACATCTTCGTTCCCAGTTTCTTTTTCATCATTTTTCTTTCGTCCTTTTCTTTCCCGCCCTTAAGAGAAAAAAAAAATGTTAAAGTTTAAAATAAATCCTTATGAAAATGAAGCTTTGTCATTCATTAATTTTGGCTCGCATTTACTTTCATCTTTTTATTTTAGTTGCTTTTTATTAAAAACATGCTGATCATTTTTTGAGATAGAGATTATATATATATATATATATATATATATATATATATATATATATATATATATATATATATATAGAGAGAGAGAGAGAGATGCAAGTTTGAATCTCCCTTAGAGCTTATCCTATATTGTCTCCAATACTAGATGTTCTTCACTATTGTAAAAATAAACCAAGTTGTGTAAAAAGAGCAACTAAAAATTAATAACCCTTAATATTTTGTATAAGTAAACAGAATCTCATTCGAAAGAGTACTTAGTTGTATTAATATTTAGATTAAAAAGAATAAGTTTATGTATACTATATCAATTATCAGGAGTTCAATTTGATTTTAACTTTTTACTCAGATTTAATTACATTTTAAGACAAAAAAGAAAGAAAGAAAGAAATGAAATAAAGAGAAATTATCAATTCATAGCCAAAAAGTAACATGTTAACATTAATTATACAAATAAGTTAAACCAAAAGGTTAAAAATAAAACTGCTTCTGGCAGTTCTTCTAGACTACACTGTGTCCATATAGAACTGTTGTAGATAAGTTCTTGTTGGTCGGCTAACACTTGCAGGTCCGTGTGAAGGGGTTCATAGGAGAACATCATTTATAAATTCATCCTTACTTCTCCAGTGTTCTTCAAATCTCGTTTGTCTTATTTGAATGGTTTTAGAGATGGGTGGTAGGTGGCCGTACAGCTGCTATTTTGTGGGATGTTCCTTCCAAGATTTCTTCAATAAAGCTCATAGCATTCTTATGCAGTTCCTGTCTAGTTTTTTTCTCTATATGCTTAGTCAGTGTCCATGTGGTGCACCCATGTAGTATAATGGACACAACCGCTGCTTGGAAGAAATTGTATTTCATCGGATAAGTCCGAATTTCATATGATCAATAACAGTCCATACCTATTCTAGTCCCATATTGATGTCATTTTTAGTAAATGAGATGATGCTTCTGAGGTACATGAACTGATCTACTGATTTCAGAGAACCACCATTAAGTGTGGAGATGTCTGTTGATTAAAATACATGTACTGTTTTGTTTGCATTCACATGGAGGCCAATGCTCCTTACTGCCTGCTCCAGACTATGCAGCAGGGATGTATTTGAAAGAAGCACTATGTCATCTGCGTAGTCTGTGTATGTAATAGTTACTGCGGGTTATTGTCTGCTTCTAGCCTTTAGTGTAAAGCCATTTTCTTTCATTAGATCTATCGACATTCAAAGTACATAATATAGCTTCATATCTATTCATAATCTGCCTAATGTATCCCCTTGCAGAACACCAGCAACAATGTTAAAGAAGTCTTTCTCCATCTGGTGAGTGAACTTTTACTTTCATAGAACATCAGTAAATGTAAATATATATATATATATATATATATATATATATATATATATATATATATATATATATATATAAAAAAAAAAAATGGAGATGGAGAGAGAGAGAGAGATCATAATAAATATTAATAAAAATCTCAACCTAAGGAAAATAAAAATTCTAACTAAATCATAATTTTGTGGGAATTCTGCTTTAGTGCAGAAAGTTATTGAATACCCAAATTCTTGATATTTGGAAGATAACTAAAATGCTAATTAGAATCCTTTATTCCTTAAATAGAAACTTCAATATCATGAACCACTGTTATCAGAGAAGTCCAATAAGTTTACAAAGAGTCCCCAAGTTTCATCACAAATCCAGCACCTAGAATAAATCAAGAGTGTTACTTACCATGATATTTCTCTGGCTTTTCTCCACCTAGCTTGGCACTGGTCTTAAGCTGTCCAGATGTAGAATTATTGGCATTCCCTCTTGATCCTCCATCTCTTGGACCTCCATCTCTTGGACCTAAACCTCCAGACTTGCCAAGCAAAGAGACAATAGCTTCATTAACATTGCCATTATTCTGACGAAGGGCTTGACATGCATGTTCTGTACCAAAGCCCATTTCTACAAGGTGGGCAACATCTTTGTCATTCAGAGCCTACAAAAGTTAGTTTTTAAAACTGTCATAAACAACAACGTTAAATATTTCTCAAACTTATATGAATAACTTTCACTGTACAGTATCAGGATATTTAAGGGGGTGGAGAGAAAAACATGTTTTCAAGAACTAATTTTTAGATAAAAATTATATTTTGAAGTTATTTTTATCAAATCATAGAACAAAATGAAAAAGTTTGTAAGCCAAAGACATACTTTGTTAAACTAAGTGATTTGCTCATTTATGAAAATATCCTATTTTTCTTTACATTCATTTGTGGCCTTAAGTTAAAATTAGAAAATATAATCTATTTGTACACTCACCAAGAAAAGTTAAAAGCAATTATTTCTTAACATGGCATAAAGAATCTAATAGTGGTTTATATAACTTGTAATTTACCCCCCCCTTAATTCTTTCGGGCAACCTGCCACATTTTAGAGCAGGGTTTCTCAAACTTTTTACTTGATGCACCTTTAACTAAATTTAATTCCCATTCAACCCCAAATAAATTAATTGAATATTGCCGATATTTTTTTCCTCAGTCTCACTGATGCCATGATGTGAGTGGATAATTTAAAAAAAAGAAAAAAAAAGTTCTTGTTTCACAATTAAAATTTTTACAAAATACAGAAAAGTTATTAATGGAATATTGAATCAAAACAGCCACACTAACAAATTCCGGGTAATACTGAAACTGACTAAACAAGTGAAGATCGTAATAATTGTAATCATTAAAAATTTTATTACCATGGATAAGCATTAGAATATCAAGAACTGTATTTTATCTTTTCATTATTTTTCACTTTATTTTTTATTCTCAAATTTTTTCTAAAGACATCTCATAACCTACTATAAAAAATGATATTTTAAAATCCTGTATATTTCTAAGATATTTTAAATATAATTGTTTTCAAATGTTTTCTTTTGGGGAAATATACATGTCATTATTTATGTCAAAAAGATCCACATTTTTTGGTCAGAGCCAAATAGTTTGTTCATTTAAATGACCCATATGTTTTGAATAACACATCACTAGTGGCCATTTACCCAGTCGGCTGGGACTGTAGAATACACTGACTGCACCTCTGCAGAGGAGCAAGATACTCTCAACGAGTGTCCTGGAGATGACACTAAACAATCTGATGGTGAGATTTCAGTGATGTTGGAGCTTTGGGGAATGCGAAGCACTCCTTTATTACTATTGCTTCCAGGTCCACTCTTGCCTGGAGTGGAAGCACCTAATAGGGCCCTATCTATGGGTTAAAAAGAACTAAACTGCATACTTATGCTGAACTGCATTCTGTGTACTTATGCTAAACTGAACTGCTTAAAATAGAATTGTTTTGACATTGAGACTGCATACTTATGCTAAACTGAATTGTATGAATTAGGACTGTTTGACTCAACTGAATAGCTTGAAATAGTAATGTTTTTGACAATTAAACTGTGTACTCAGGCTAAAGTGAATTGTTTGAAATAGAACTATTTGCATGAAAATGGATTTGGCGTTAAATACCCTACAAAGGTTGGTATGCCATAAAACCCAACCCACTAGTGGCCATTACATCCAATCAGACATTCTGCTAGGTATATGATATCTGACAACTAATCAATTTTTTTCTGTTATAAAGGAATTTGTAAATGCAAATAATTCACCCTCTGTGGATAGCCAATATTTTTTTCACTCTGCAAAAATTTTAACCCCCTTCTCCCTCCACCACAGGGGTCTATATGGATCACTTTGAGAAGCCAGGTTTTTAGAGTAATGGTCTAAATCATAACCCACAGTTACATAGGCAGTTCTGTCTACTAAAGAACACAAGATGCATCTAAATCTTTTGTGCCAAAAAGAGGTTTATGCATGCACAATTAGGTGGTAGCTATTTTGAGTCTTGGATCTCCATGGCTGTTGAAAGCAATTACGCTTGGAGGATTCACTGATCTGTCTGATATAACAGTTTCAAAAACAGCCAATTTGAAGGAAAAATTTTTAACACTGAATCTAGAATAAGTATTTTCATGCTGATGAATTAAAAGTTTTAAAACAGTAAAAAGGTAATATGGTAAAAGGGCGTTTGGTCTTAATTTCCTATGGACTCATATTCTGGCCTGTAACATCTTTCTACTTTAGTTATGAAATATAGCAAATCAGATACGACCACGTGTGTATTTAGATTTTTTTTTTTTATAAGCTGTAAATATTTAAAAAAAAAAAAAAAAAAAAAAAAAAAAAATTCTCATATTACATAATTTTAGTTTTGTAAACTAATTATGCTTCAAAAGAGTTTAGTTTGGTTGGCTTCATGGCATATAAACCTTTAGGGTCATTTTTCAGAGGACATTAGTGGTACTATTTAACCCATAAGCATGGCATGTGTTGTCGCCTCTAGAAATTCGAAGGAATCTTAATTTTACCTTTGGTTGAAATATCATTTAACTTATATAGTTAAGTAAGTATATTTGATTATTTTAGTTTGAGGTGATACATTATTTCATTTAAATTTTAAAAAAGGAAACTTTGGGGCTTCAATTCACTTGCACAAAAAGATTACAAAGTTTAAAGCTTTAACATTTTTAAATTAAAGTTTAAAGAATTATTTATTAATAAAATGCAGTTCTTTTTGAGCAATTTGTGTTATTTTAAGAAGCAAAACAATAAAACATTAAACAAATTTGAACAGAATTTAATTTCTTCAAAGATGTAAAGCAAACTATTTTTATTATAAAATTAATCAAAAATGTTTTTGTTTTCATAAATTTAACGTCATTTATTTTTCATATATAAAAAAAAAAAAAAAAAAAAAAAAAAAAAAAAAAAAACACACCCACACCCAGTGTGGGTGAAAACAACATTAACAAAATTAAAGTTTAATTTTCTCAAGTTTTTAACCATGATAAAAATTAGCATAAGTCAAAATTTTTCTATTAAAAGTTAAAGTTTGAATAATAAAATTTTAATAGAGAAAGGTTCATTAACATTTTTCTGTTAAAACTTTATTCAACATTTCCAAAAAAGTGAATTTCTTTGTGCTTTAGTTTCCAAAGTTAAAGAATAAATGATTACTTTTACTATATTAGTTACTAACTGGTGAACTGTAATGATTTTACTTAGAATTTTAAAAAATTACATCAATAAATCTTATAGAGTTAATGTCAATATATATTATTTTTGTTTTTTTTTAGAAAAGTCTTTTATATCTGATATTTTTTCATTTGTGCTTATTTTAAAAGAATACCATTTTATTCATCACATTTATTTTAATATTTCTGATATTGTTAAGACAAAATGTATTATTTTTACTTGTTTTACTTTAAGGTTAAAAAAAAAAAAAAAAAAAAAAAAAATTATATATATATATATATATATATATATATATATATATATATATATATATATAACTTCAAAGCATATTAAAATAACCAAACTAAAGGAAAGGCTACTTAGGAATTTTTAAATTTAAAGTTTTAAAGTAATAAAACTTTTAATTTTTAGTTTAATGGCACTATGCAACCATTACTAGTTTTTGTTTGATTAAAAACAAGTTTTCCGGGTCATTGGCCCAATGAGTAGAGTGTTCACCAGTGGCCCAGGAGACCTGGGTTCAATCCCAGGTCGAGTCATACCAAAGACTTAGAAAAAAAAAAAAAAAAAAAAGAAGGTACTTGATACCTCCTTGTTTAACACTCAACATTATAATGTATGTATCAAGGGTAAAGTGGAGCAATCCAGGGAAAGGAGTAGTGCCCTCCCCTACACCTTGGTGTAGTAGCATTCGAAAAAAGGAGCCTTCAGGTCACCCTTGACTACAGTCGCCAACAACTAAAAACAGTTTTATTTTATTGTTGATAATTAAATGACTAATGATATTGTGCAAAACTGAGTTTTCCCCAAACTAAACCATACCTGCCTTCCAATTTTTTTCCCCAAATCAAAAAGTGGATTCTCAAGCTGAAGGCAACTCTAGGATTGTTGTTTAACTTATGCCTATTTTGGGTGGGGTGGGTGGATAAAAAGCTCTAAGAGTAATTAATTTAGCTTGAAAATTTACCCCTAAATTGAAGTAGTAAGAGAAATATTTGTTAAAATGGTTTCATCTACCATTTAAGATATTACTTAATTCCTAGCCATGCCCTGGAAGTGCTGTGCGTTTGCTTGCAAAACAAATTACAAGAGAGAGAGAAATGGATAAAATCAGTTCCAAATTTGTCAACAACATTGGCCTTCAAATTTTGATAGCATCGAATTTCATGGAAAAATATGTCCAAAAAATCCACCATCTGTATGGCCAGAAGTGCCAAGTAGTCAAATACCAACACCCTCAGTTGTTCAAAGGAATATGGAAAAAAACTTCAGTACTGTTAGAAATCAAACTGCTGATGAACCTATGCTTTTTTAGAATTAGATAAAATTAATCATACAAATTTGAAAGAAAGCCTGCTTAAAAAAAAAAAAAAAAAAAAAAAAAAAAAAAAAAAAAAATTGTTACTTGGTCAAAACTGGAAGAAATCATCCGATATTTAAATTCTATGGCTTTTGATCACAAGGAAAATATCCCGAGTCAAATTTTTTGCAATGGCTCCCAAAATGGTTGGAATAAAATACAGCTCAGATGATGAGATAGAGATAGAGATATATATATATATATATATATATATATATATATATATATATATATATATATATATATATATATATATATATATATATATAAAATGTTACTAAATCATGGCAAACAGCTTATTTGGTAAATCAGTTGACAATCTTTACTTGCTCAAACAGTACTTAGTATAATGTTGATATGTCTCAATAGGGGTCTAAAATTTCTTATAAAATTGATTCCAATTTGAAAATTAACATCAGCAATTTTATTTGAACAAAATGAGTTAACAATCCAGGCCATCACATCTGTACCAGCTGATGTAATGGCTATTATAAGTGATGGTAACCAAGTAAATCAAGCTTTTTTTTTTATTATATCCTAAACTTCCTGAAAAAGCTTGGTTAACAGAAAATAATAAACATTTGCTTTTTGATTATGTTCATCTGTTGAAAAATATTTGCAATTTGTGGCTGACAAAAACAAAAAACAGGAGAATTAATTTTTGATGATGATGGAGTAAGACGAATTGAAAAATGGGCTCATCTTAAACAGTTATATTGTTTTGAATCTGAAAGACTAGTCAAACTTTCGGATTTAAATGAAATTTCCATTGCTCCAAAGCCAATAGAAAGACAACAGGTTTCTACTTGCTTCAGAGCGTTTCCTGAAAGAAAAAAAAAAAAAGAAATCCACTTCTCACTCAATTTAGAATAAATGTAGATAAGAATGATACTGCCCTCTTCATAAACAAGATTTTGACATGGTAGGAAATTTTAAAAGATTAAGTCTCTTCAAATTGATAAATCACGTAATGATCCTCTACAAGCTGAAATCAGATCTCCAAATGACACCCGACTTGATTTTATCATTGAATTTGGTAAAATAACTCTTAATATGGCTGGCAGTCAAGGTAATTGTAAAAAAACAATTATCTCAAAACACTGCTACTGCCATGCATCTTACTTGCAGTGGAATTGTTAGTCTATGACGACACCTTTTAGCTCTAAGTCATAAATATGTACCACTTGGGCAATTTTCATCTGATCCATTAGAAAAAGAATTTGGTAAACTTTGCCAAGGATCAGGTGGCACCTATTTTATTAATGTTCAGTGTATTGAAAAGCTGCATATTAAGCAGACATCTTTACTTTTAAATCAAAGTGTAAATATTGATGAATTTGAGGTTAATCCAGGTCACCAATGTATGTCTTGTGATTATAAACTTTGTAAGGAAGGTTCAGAAATATTTGACAATCTGGAAAATTTAGAACCATCTCTTTCTAATGAAATAAAGATGGCTCTTGTGTACATAGCTGGATATATCATAACAAATGATAAATCAACCCAGTGAATGTGAAACCCATTTTTATTATGAAAAGTATGGAAAATATACCAATTTAACTGATCGTCAAAAACTAAAAGTTCCTTCTGACCACATTTGCCAATGGTTATTTTTTGTTTCATCTTTTTCCATACAATAAAGGAAAAGGTTTACTATAAATCATTAGGTAACATTTTTATGCTTATTTCTGAGTTTCATTTTTTTAACAGAAAAAGCATGCTTGTATTTTTGAAAATATAGTTTTGAAAGATTTTTGTAAACATAACACACCCTGATCAGTTCAGTAACACCTGTAAGTAATATAAATATTTCTGATGCAATATTATGTGTATTATATCTTTTACCAGAAATCATAATTACCCTTTTGTATTGTTAAATAATTATCAGTGTCCATAGCAAAAATACATATTTTCATTTATTTAACTTTCAACACATCCTATTTTACTCAAGTGTGAATCAAAGTGTGAATCAAAATGTTATTCTAAATATTTTCAAAAGTGGTTGACTTAATTTTCTCACAAAATTTCTGAAAATCATACATTTTTCAATAGGCCTCCAGTTCTGACTCTCAGTTGGCTTGTAGTATAGAACACCATATCTTTCCCTGGGGTATTACTCTGAATATAATAGTATGACTGAAGTTTGTAATCACTTACTACAATATTGTAGTCCATCACATTAACAACTACACCATGGAGACTTCTTCCCACTCAAAAAAAAAATAAAAATAAAAAAAAATAAAGATAAATAAATGTTGGATTGAAGAAAAATGTTTGATCCAGTGAGAGTTAAATTCAGATTTGCACAAACATTCTTATTTACCAAATGAACTAATAGTTGCTCATCTATGATATGAGATTTCTTGGTTTGGTTTAGTTTTAAGGCATATCAACCTTTGTAGGTTATTTAACGCCAAATCCATTTTTATGTAAATAATCAGTTCCATTTAAAACAATTCAGTTTACCATGAGTACACAGTTAATTGTCAAAAACATTTATTTCAAACTATTCAAGCAATTATATATAACAGTACAGTTTCAATGTCAAAAACAGTTAAATTTCAAATAATTCAGTTTAGCATAAGCACACAGTTTAAATGTAAGTACAGTTTAATTGTGAAAAACATTTCTATTTCAAGCTATTCAGTTTTGTCAAGCAATTCTAATTCAGCTAATTCAGTTTAGTATAAGTACAGATTATGTTTACACACAGTTGAATGTCAAAACAGTTCTATGTTAAACAATTCAGTTTAGTGTAAATACAGTTTCAATGTCAAAAAACAGTTCTATTTGAAATAATTCAGTTTAGCATAAGCACGCAGTTTAAATGTAAGTACGGTTAAATTGTAAAAATTTTTTTTTATTTCAAGCTATTAAGTTTAATCAAACAATTCGGTTTAGGATAAATATGCCATCAGTTCTATTTAACCCATAGATAGGGCCCTATCAGGTGCTACCACACCAGGCCAGAGTGGACCTGGGAGCAATGGCAATGAAGGGGTGCTCTGTATTCCCCAAGGCCCCAGCATTACTGGGACCTCACCATCAGACTGTTTAGTGTCATATCCAGGACACTCATTGGGGGGGGGGGTTACCCCTCTGCAGAGGTGCAGTCAGTGTATTCTACAGCTCCAGCCAACTGGGCAATACAGAGTTAATGTCAAAACAGTTTTATTTCAGATAATTCAGTTTAGCATAAGTACAGTTTTAATGTCAAAACAGTTCTATTTTAAACAAATTCAGTTCAGCATAAATACAGTTTAAATGCATAAAAACAGTTAATGCCACCCACTGTTTACTTCTATTTAACCCATAGATAGGACCCTAATCAGGTGCTACCACACCAGGCCAGAGTGGACCTGGGAGTGATAGCAATAAAGGGGTACTCTGCATTCCCCAAAGCTCCAGCATTGCTGAAACCTCACCATCAGATTGTTTAATGTCATCCTCAGGACACTCGTTGGGTGGGGTGGTGGTCTTACCCCTCTACAGAAAAGCAGTTGGTGTATTCTACAGACCCAGCTGAATGGGTAAGAGAATTCTTGATGAAATACAAAAGGATAAAGATATTTTAAGTCACTCAAAGTTTTTTTTTTTTTTTTTTTTTTAATTAAAAAGTTACACATTGAATTAATATTAATTGATTTAGCCACTATTAACACTAGAAGAATGAGGATTTAAGATTAGAATGAAATACAATTGTTGGATCATTTTCAACTAGTTGTAAGTTGATAATTTTCCAACTTAAGCAATGCTGAGGTGATATGGAATATTACTGAGGCTTGAGTTAGTGATGATGTTTAAGCCCTTAAAACCCAGTTGATAGAATCAGCATCTAATAAGGGTTTTATTAGAAGAGATAAAAGAATTGAAGAT
Organism: Sepioteuthis lessoniana; assembly: GCA_963585895.1. NCBI lineage: Eukaryota > Metazoa > Mollusca > Cephalopoda > Myopsida > Loliginidae > Sepioteuthis > Sepioteuthis lessoniana. The sequence continues at coordinate 69,566 of CAUZXS010002542.1, read as the reverse complement.
AAAGACAATAAAAACTTTTTTTATCTTAATCTTACTTGCTTATTGCCACCAAAAGTTTTCGCTTTTCCTTCCTCCTTTGCTTGTACAGCCTCAGCAATGGTAGCTCGTCTCTGCATTTCAAATTCTTCACTTTCCTTCTTTTCTTTGCCAATATCCAGAGATTTAAAGTTATCTGAAATTAAGATAGATTAACAGTTATGAGGAAGTGGGGAAAGAAAAAAAAAAAAAATTAATGCAAACTTATCTATGCAGATTATATTTGTATATTATTATAGATTATTGCCATAAATAGGTACACATCTAATATTTGAAAAATAAAGTTGATTTTCTTCTAAACTAAAAATACTAGGACTATTTCTAATGGAACATCATACAAATAAAGTGGATCGAAATTAATCAAAAATATACATGAGGAGGCAGTCCAAAAAATATTACTCCCCTTTATATATAAGTTTTTTTTAATAACATAATCGATTTTAACAGTATGTCAACTCATCAAGGGTTATTTTATGCTGAGGTTAGGTTTTGTGAAGTGGTTTCAGTTTTTTTTTAACATGATTCTATCAAATGCAAGTAATTTTTAAACACATCTATTTGACCCATAAACGGGATCCTAACAGGTACTATTACTCCAGGTCAGATTGAACCCAAGAGCGATGGCAATGAGGGGTTACTTTACACTCCCCAGATCTCCACAACTAGAACCTTACTATCAGATGCAGTTCACTATCATACCCAGGACATTTTTTTTTTTTAAGGAGGCAGAGGATCCTTACTCTTCAGCAAGAGATACAGTTAGCATATCCTAAGTTCTGCCAACAAAAGTTTTGATTACATTGTTGAGTTTGGAAATAAATACTTATATCCATTTTGATTATATAAAGCTACACAAGAGATAAAATACTGGTATCTCTGATTTAGAAAACCTGTGTTTACTTAAAAATAAAAAAAATAAAAAATTAGCATACTTATGAGCAATAACGATGAACTAAAATATCTAAATAGGAAAATAATTACTTCTTTTTTACCATTTTGCTGCCTACCTGAGGAATTACACCCATGAAACTTTAGTAAATTCTCTCTCAAAAAAAAAAAAAAACAAAAAAAAAAAACACTAGTCCAAAACTGATAAATGGTAAACACTTTCATAGTCTGAAATGATAACAATCAAGATAAGGATAATAGTCTCACACATAATTAATGCCTCTTTAAAAATTAGGCAAATATTTAAAAAATTTTATGAAAAAAAGTTATTTATTTGAGGATAGTCTTTTGAACAAATTGGCGTGACAACTATAATGAAGTGATATTTAGACTGCAATAATGTTAAAGGGAAACAGTTAAATTTAAACGAAAGACAACACTTTTACCTAAATAAATGCAATTTTCAAGTGATTAAAGCTTAAATTACAAACATAAAATTCAGGCTTCTAATAAGTTTAACAGTTACTAGATCAACTTTACAATCAGGAACAAATAGAATATTTCCCACTGGTTATGAGTAGTGGGAATTGTTTATAATTTTGAGACTGGTCTTTGACATTCAAAATAATTATTCAGAAAGAATTTTTTTATTAAGCATTATTCATTTAGTTTGTTTTATTGCTTTTTATCAGAACTCAGATTTTTTATATAACAAGGACCACTGCATCAGTAAGAACCCAAGGGAGTTATGAAAAGCAACTAAAATTAAATGAAGTTAAGTAAAATAAATTATAAATAAAATAAATTTTTTTTTTAAATCATAGATGTTCCAGCTGATACATTCCTCAGTCTTCAAGTAGAATATATACAAGCTCAAAAGGCTCTGGTCTTTCTCTTTAGAAGTACAAGGCAGAAAGTGTATCCAAAGCTTTGAAACATTAATGCTAAAATGTTAATAAGCATTTATGTTCATTTATATATATATATATATATATATATATATATATATATATATATATATATATAAAAAAAAAAAAAAAAAGAGAGAGAGAGTTAGATACTATTGTGCTCAATACGATGAGAAAAGAAAGAATTGTCTGTTATTGTATGTTTTTATATCCATTTTACTATTTAGCATCTGAGTTATATGCAAAGTCCATAGGCATTTTTATATAAGGGACTTTAACATGCGTTTTTAATAAGACTGTTAGGAAGCAAATGACTAAATCTTTAAACCCACTGTAATTTAAGCAGCTTATAACTTACCAGTTCTGATGTGGGCTTTAATCATTTTCTGGCCAAAAGGCACAAATGGTGGTGGACCCCCTTCAGAAATTATACCAGCTCTGTGTTGCTTTGCCAATCTCTTAAGAGATAAAGAAATTATACAGTCAAGATATATTAAAAAAAAAAAAAAAAAAAAAAAAAAAAAAAAAATTAAAAAGTTATTATTTTAACAGTTTAAATCAAAAATTCAAGAACCACCAGAAAAATTTTAAGGACTTATATAAAGTAATTATCGTGAAGAAAATTGCTTTATAATTAACTCTTCATTCTGGACTTCCGCAAATGATTTAATACTAAAAAATAAAATAAATAAAAACAATGTATATCGAGATATTTGTATAAAACATTTTAGGAAAAAAAAAAACCCCAAAGATTTAAAAAGGTTAGAACATAAATACAGATCCAACAATGTTTTAATAGCTGGAAGACAACAGATAGATCTGAGCTCAGTAGATAGGAGACTAGTTAATTTGTAACACCAAGTACTGCAAACAACTTCAGACTTTTGAAAAAATTAATCTCTTACCATTAACTTATTTTACAATTATTGTCCATTATAATAGTTCCTCACTTCCATACAAGCAAAAGTTCAACAAATCTGTGATGAACGAAATTTATATTAATACTTTCAGAATCAGTGGTTTGCTAAGGCTTCTATAGGATATAGCAACCATAACTAGGTTTTGAGCTGTTCAATAATTCTATTTTCCAATTAGTTAAATTATTTCATAAAGAGTACATTTTAGAATTGAATTTTTTTTAAAACTTTAAAAATTAAATATAAAAAAAAAAAACAAAAACAAAAAAAAAAAAAACACATACCCTTTTGAGTTCCCAATTTTCTAGAAGTTTTTCTACTCTACCACCAATACACTTGGTGTTTCTGCCATTTAACAGTAAGAATCCATTTTCTATTGGTATAGTTCCAGAAAATACTAACTTAGTACCTGGTGGTGTATTCAAGCTGAAAATGAAGTTTCATAAAAATATACAAACATTTCTTTAAACAAATATAAATGCCAAAATATAAAGAAATTTTATAAAATTTAAGGAACAGTATATCTGAAAATTATACCAACATGGAAATATCAGGATCAATTTTTCATCTGACTCACAAGAAAGTTTGTCAATAGAAAAACAATGGTGCTTTAGTTTAAGTGTTATAGAATTGGGCTAGCAAAACTTTAATAGCAAGTTAGATTCTTACGGCATTGCATACTTCAGGCCTTGGGTTGGGCAAAACTAAAAGTGTAATAATTCACAATAAGACTAATTTTAAGAGAAAGTGTATTTGGAAGAAGTGTGTAGAAGAAGAGGGAGTGTACATATGAGCAAGTAAACAGGCCGAACATAGTCAAGGGTGACCCGAAGGTTCCCTTTTCAGTAACTACTACACTGAGGTGGAGAGGAGGGCACTACTGCCTTCCCTGGATTGCTACACTTACCCTTACCCTTGATCCATACATTTGAGCGTTAAGTAAGGAGGCATCAAGTACCTTTAAGTCTTTAGTATGACTTGACCAAGATTTGAACCCCAGTCTCCAGCTCCATTGGCAAATACTAATCATTATACCAATGGGCAAGTAATTATATAAGAATAAATAAAATGATTAAAATTTAATGCCAAAAGTACCTAATTTGCAATATCTTTCTAGTGCTCAATACACAAAAATGCAGAGCAATATTACAAATCTATCAGATGTAGAAAATGTAAAAGACTTGTAAAGTAGTTCAACTGAATAAGTCAGATATGTGGAATACCAACTCACCTGACCATGGTTACCATAAAACCAAATCATAAGATAATATATTAGATGTAAGGCAGAATAAAATCCTGCCTTTTTTAAAATTCTTATATATTTCTTTTAAATAGGAACATATTGTGTTATAAAGATTTTTCAGCTCAAATGTGCAAATAAAAAATTTTCAATAAAATGCCACTCATGCATCAAACCGTTAGCTATAGTGATCAAGAGAAAATATCTTAATAGGTTTAAAATCAGGTTGAGAAGTATTTAGCACTGAATATTTAGATTCAGTCTCTGGAAAGTAGCAATGTTTATCACTTAAAATTATGCTATAACAGGTCAGTAGGTAGTAGAGCAAACAAACTTAAAGTTGGTCAAGCACATTTACATCTAAATCTAATAAGATTAGAGTTAAAAAAAAAAAAAAAAAAAAAAAAAAAGAGATTCAATAGTGTTTCTCCATAATGGATTCCACAGAACTACAGGATTCCATTTAAAAAAAATTATTTTTATATTAAGAAAATTTGGAGGTTCCGGGGTGTTTTAATACAAATTTACAAAGTCTATAAAAAAAAAAAAAAAAAAAAAAAAAAAAAATCATTTAAATTTTCAAAATTGAAAAGTATCTAGTTTTAACTGATAGAGAAAAAATATGAAAATTTTCAACCCAAAGTCTCCTTAATCTATTTTTAATAGTCTTACTATAATAATCTTAAATAAGTAGCCATTATTTTGATAGGTAAGATTCATATTACATTAGTATTCTTTATTTTTCAAAATCTGCAAATGATAACCAGGTAAAATATCTAAGATATATATTCAGAGAGTTGTTGTAAAAGAAGAAAAGTTAGAAATAAAATGGAATGTTTGTAGGAGGTAAAACTGTAAGAGGCGGGTGTGGCTGTTTGGTGAGTTGCCAAATGTTATCACAATCTAAACATATTCTCAGTATTAACAATAGCAAGTAAACAAATCCCAAACCATCTTATATCCACATAATACACAAGGTAAAATAAAAAGGTGATCTACTAGTTTTATTTCAAGATGGGGAAAATCTGATGAGTTATAAAAACAAGGTTAAAATGTAAAAAAAAAAAATCTTGATTTTGTATGAGGAATCATAACAGAAGAAAAGACTCAAATGAATTAAGTCCTTTGTGTTTATGATAAGATTATTTTCAACTCACATTAGATTAAGCAGAATAAAATTGATTCATTTGGTTTGACTCTTGAAGGAGCAAACCAGATTTAATATAAATACTTATTTCCCTCCCCCCAGTGTTATAACTGCTGAATGGCAATATTTTTTGTACCAGTTCTATTGTTGCTGTGTCCTAGAATACACCAATTGTATCCCCTGCAACTGGGTAAGCCCCCAAGGGGTGTCCTGTGTATGAAACTAAATTACATCTGATTGTGAAACTCCAGTTCTGGAGAATGTGGAGTACCTCTTCATTACCATTACTCCCAGTGTTGACAGATACTGCTGCAGTACCCTCTCATAGCATTGTGTTATGTGACCCCAAACTGTGTTCATAGAACCAAGTCAAAGGCAGTGTACCAAGAGAAAAAGTAGTCAAATACTACAAGTGTGCACCACTTTGGACCTATCCTTAGCTTTGCTCCTCCAACCATGCATCTGGCATGAATTCTAACTTGCCATCATGTCTGGGGCTTGCCATAGTCAAATCTCTCAGTAACAGACTGATATCTTACTTCCTAGCAAATTATTGGCAGATTTCTATGACCAACTGACTCCCTTTTATAGCCTTTGCTAAGGTAGCCAAACTTTGCAGAAGTTTCTGGATCATGCTACCCCACCCAAAAAACAGAGTGCTTGGTCATTTCCTGTTTCTTTGTCCCCTTTTCCTACTGTTAGCCTCATGCTTATTCAAGGTTACTTTATTTAAACCCATGTTGATCTACTGGCTGGTAGTGAATGAGTGAACTGCTTTCTCCACTTGTCACATACCACATGACTTAAGTTAGCTTAGGTCATTTAGTTTCATGACATATCAATGCTTATATTTAATAACAAATGTGTGTATATTATATATATTTTGAAGAGAATAGTTTGTGAAGCTCATTTGTTTGCACACAGTTATGTGGTTTCAAGTATATTAAATAATTAAACACCTGATCCGTAGATGGGATCCTAAAGGTACTACTCTGCGAAAGAGTTTACCCGAGAGTAATAGCAATGAAGTGGTACTCCAAAGCGCTAAGACTGGAGCTTCATTAGATGGTTTAGCATCACATCCAGGACACTTGTTGAGATCCAGTTGGCATATTCTACTGGTCCAGTTGTCTGGAGGGGGTGTGTGAAGACAGGCTCACAATAGTGAGCACACCTGAAATGGTGGATTCAGTAACATGCTCATTTTGGGTTACAGAAGAGTTACAATAGAGGACACTTCTAAATCAATAGAAATTGGTGGGTACAGCACACAAAAATTATGCATGACGACTACCTTTTCACCAGAGCAATGCAACGCCTCATGATGAAACGAAAACAATCAGTTCGTTGGGAACAGCTATCATATCCTCTTACAGCCCAGATCTGGCCCCCTTTGATTTTCAAGCTTTATTTGGATATCAGCAAAAAAAAAAAAACTCAAAATCAATAACTTCTCTGGATTGATCAATTTCAATAAATTTGGTATTATTTTGTAAGATGATAGCTGTATTACTAATTTTTTTTAAATGTAAAAATAGTGATCAATGGAGATTTAAAAGTATTAGCTGACACTTGTGATCTGTACATTTGACCGTTTTGTTTATAATATAAAATGAAGTGTATCTAATATTATCCTAATAAACTTTTTAATTTAATTTCCTGAATTTGTGGTATTTGAAATTGTGACTGACCTTACTGCTGGTAAAATTTTATTTTTGGTACCACAAGACCCATGGCTACAAGAACATACAAAGAAAGTTTAACTTCAGAAGAACAGGTGTGTAGATGATGCTATTTACCAACCCCTCCGCTCGGGCAGGATATGACACAAGGTCAATTTTTAAGCGGAGTTTAACAGGTTTGAATTCAGAGTTTTCCTTCTCCTAGACTAGTTGCCTAACCAAGGCTGAAGAACCTAGTCTGTCCTACTATTTACCCATAGCTGGAGGGAGAATAATTGGATTCATACCTTTCCCAAGGGTATAAGTGCTATGTGAAATGCAATCAGTATCGTCCAGGATTTGAACTCGTGTGGCCGTGTTCATTTCCTACGGCGATAACGACTACACCACGGGCACAGGTGTGTAGATGATGCAATTTCCTTGTATCCCATTACAATTTCAGTAAGAATTTGTATAAGATTAAAGATGTTTACTACATAAAAAAAGGAACCATCATATTAGAATGACAACCAATTTAAATACTTGCAACAAAATCTAATGTAAGAATTGAAAAGGTTTCTAGTACAAGATTTAACTTTTATAGATACTTTCAGTTTACATTTTTCAAAAGTAGTTTTATTTTGTTAAAGAAAAAACAAGAGATGTGCACACAAATTAGAATATTTATGTATTGTATAACACAATGCATATATCAAACAGGGCAGGAGAAAAGTTAGTGAATTCAACTGATATATCAATATGATAGAGTAAGGCATGAGAAGTGTGTGTGAGTGTCTCTCAAGCAGTTTTTTTTCAACCAGTTTGAGGCCTTACAAGTTTGAAGTTAGAGATAAAAATCGAAATTTTCAGAGTGCTTTCCAGTCATTTTCAAGGATATGATCAAGATTTGTCCTTTAGTTAAACTCAAAAGATACAAATAACAGAAGCCATTATAAAAACTAAAAACCTATAAGTAACATTATGCCAAGGGACTGGATATATTTCATAACCAAAATCTTTCTACTGCTGTTTATAGGATACACTGGTTTTTATGACCGTTGCATCCTGTCCAAGGCAAATAGTTTTAGTAAATACATATACTGGCTGCCCCTCATTACAAAAAGAGAAAAAAAAAAAAAAAAGGACACTCATTCCAAGTTGAATACATCATAGACATTAGACGATCTAAAATTTTAAGACAAATAACAATGAGATAGTGACACAACTACTACTGGTATTCAAAACCTGTACATTCTAAAAACAGTTAAGTTTTAGATTAAAAGAATGAAATAAAAAATTCAAGTACAGACTTGAAAATAAGAGAATATTTTCCAAATTTATATAAAACTGAATTTAACTTAAATCTAAGATGACAAAAAAATTTGGTTGAAAGATTAATTTTTTTTTTTATTAGAAGAATGCTGTCTAAACATACCTAACATGTACATGTTGACAAACAAAATTGTTACATTTTCACACTAATGGGTCATTAAATATATCTAAATGCATTTAGACTGAAAATGAGTGGCAATTTTAGTTTATTTCAACAGAAATTAGATCTATCATTTGATATTGAGCACTCGTTTTTTTTTGTTTTTTTTTAATGTACTGCTGGTTCGTTAAAATTTATTTTTTCACTGATAGAATCATATATTCCTACAAGAGAACTAAGAATTAGGGTTGTTACTCCAATTGATGAGTAAAGACAGTTGTAAAGATTCGAATGTCATGATTATCTCAAGAGAAGAGATGTTGTGCATCTATCATGTGGAAATGAGACCATAAAACTGAATAATTTTTGAGAAAGAACCATTATACAATAGAACTCTTGGCCTCAGAAAGTTCAGTGGCATGAAAAAAAAAAAAAAAAAAAAAAAAGCTTTGTTTGCAATCTTTAGTTATATCAGATGGCAATGGTGTCTAGTGTCTACAAGGTGTGGCTACAGTACCTTTGCAGTTAAAGCCAAAATTTTTTTTTGCCTAAGACAAAATCTTCAGAGATGAGAGATTAGTAAATCCTAACTCAAGGATTTAAGATCCATCACCTCAGTTCAAGTTATGATACCCTACCCCCACAGAGTTATCCATACTCGGTTAAAGATTTATATATTTCTAAAATTATGTTTATGAGCTTAGTCCTCTTAGAAAAGAAAAATTTCCAATCCAATTTACAACTGAATTTTTGCTGGGGTCTGCATTAGCACCAAAAGTAATTTTTAGTCCTTTGAATTCTAAAAAAAAAAAAAAAAAAAAAAAAAAAAAAAAAAACTTTCATTTCTTTCCAAGTGGAAGAATCAGTATTGTGGACAAGTGCTACAATAGAAAACCAAAATTTATTTTTGAAATTATTAAACAGATAATTTTGATTATCTAATACAAAAGTATTGATATTCTCCAAGTTCATTTTAGTTTAACTACACCAGTGAAATCATTATACCCACACCAATTCTCATTAGTTTATGTTCTGTTTATATTCTTATTGTTGAATATAAATTCAAGACATTCACCAAGCAGTTAGGATTGAAAAGATGCGTCCTTTCATTTGAAAATTTGGTTGTGATCTCCCTTCCCATAAAAATCTCATTTCCTGACCATCTAGTTTGGTTTCCAGCTCTGGAAAGATGACAGAAGGAACTTGGAAGCAACCTTCCCATTACAGTAGAGTTCTAATGCCCTTCTCTATCAATAAGGCTTTCCTTACCTCACAGAGTGAATTGTTTCCATTTCCACTCCAGAGCAGCTATTGTGTCCATCAGTAAGAGTCAATTTCAGCAGACGGGGTGCAGCCTGTGACTCTTCATTGTCCTTAGGAGCAGAAACATTACGGATTTTCTGTATTTGAAGAACACATGGACCCTGAATCTGTAAATAAAAATTTATAATATAGAATCCCAATAGATAGAGAAAAAATATCCTCCCTGCTAAAAAAAAAAAAAAAAAGTGTAATAGAAATTAATTTTATGATCAATGTCTTGTTATTTGTAAACAAAAAAATCTTTAGCTAACAATAGAAAACTGGAGATGAGTTTGAGGAGTTGATTACACAGTATAAAACTTATAAACAAAGTTATTTAACTGATTTTAAAACTTATGAAAACTTAAGGTCATAGATATTTGTATTCTATTTACCATGTTTGGAGAACAAAAAAAACTTACATTTTCTATAGGAAAAGGAAATTAGACAGGTTTGACATTTTGGGATGATAAAAACCAGTCTAAACCTACTGTTAGAGTATTTATCAATTTTGTTAACCTTTCTAGTAAAATTTTTTTAATAATGGCAATTCATTTTATTTAAGTGTAAGAGGTCCTTATAGTTTAGAGAATTTAAATCTAAATTTTCTCATCTGCTCAAACAAAATTCTTATGCCAAACTTCAGTTCAAACAATGACCTGTTTTTAGCCTTACAGGGGTCATAAGTCACCATGCACATAGATGTACATGTCCTCTAGGATGTGGCCCAGAAGGAGGGCTCAATCCTCATACACAATGCAAAATGTAGACAGTCTCTTTCAATTGATTGGCATCAAGTACTTACTGATGAACAATTTTCAATTTCTTATGATTGACAGAAATGATCTGATACTTTGATCTGATGGTTTGTAAATAACCAAGCATTGCTCATGTTTCTCAAGTGTCTAGTCTCAACTGATACTACAAGACATTCTGAATTCGAGATTATTTGCTATTATCATTTTAACAAAACAAGGATTAAACCTTTCTAATTCTGACCTAAAATAAATACCAATACATCCAAAGGTCTTATGTTTTAAAAAATTCTCACCTCTTATTTCAGACTAGAAAAAGATGATAACATCTATCTTCCTTTAGACCTCCCATGACCATTTGTAATAAATCTTTTAACCCAAAGATCTCCATTCTCAGTTTTTCTGATTCTAACATTTTGGGGACAATGATAATGTTTCCGACATCTGAGTGAATACAAGGTCCAGAATAGAAATGACAGATGTGTTGGAGAGGTGAATTTCTATTATACCAACTTTTACTTAATCTTACTTGGTTATTTGAATTCAATTCTACCCAGCATATTTCACAACTTCTAGTTGATTTCTTTCTTACCCATCAATTCTTTCAATACTTATTAGAACTACTGGATTTATTCTACTTAGAAATCCAACATGATCCACCATTCCAAATCTCCAACTACACTCACATGCAACAATATATGCAAGCACCAAGGTTACTATTATATACATATCTAAATCTCTAGGCAATGAAAACCTTTGGCTTGATGTACCAGCTGGAATAAACTAATTTTCGAGGAAAATTATTTTAATAGAAGTTTTTCATTACTGCACTCTTGAAGAGATAATCACAATATCGCTTTAAGATATTCTGTTAATTGTTCTGTATACTGTTACAAAATAGATATTTTTATGTGAATACTTAATTTAGAAAAAAAATGGAAATGATACTTACATAATCTACCCTACCTCTGTTGATGTCATCTGGGAGGAATTTTTCTCCAATGTGGCGAAGATCAGTCTGAAATTATAACCAATGACAAGTAAATCAAAAACTATCAAAAAACTTTCCTATTTAAATTCAAAAATAATATTTTTACAAATCAAAAATATAAAGTTCAAGGGAAATATCAAGATAAATTCAAATCTTCATTTTATTCTTTCATAAACAGTTCTTATAATTGTCTGAAATTGTTTTGCACAATACATGAGTTTATTTTATAAAACAATACAATATCATAGACAAGTTGTACATTTCAGTATTGTGACAAAGGTTTTAGCAGTGACAGACACAGACAACTCTTTCATCAATGCAACACAAAAACAATAGTCAGCTATCATTCATCAAATCTTTATGAAAAAGTATTAAAAGTAAACAAAAAGTAAAAGATCACATGTTTAATGAATTACTTTTTTTGACACCATAATTTATTGTTTCTATAGATAGATAATAGTATTCTTTCCAAAATGTATAGAATTTTTTCCACACAAAAATATATAAGTTTATGTAACTCAGAATAAAATGAAGACAAGCCAGTTTAAAAATGTCAGGTTTTTAAATTTGGTAAATTTTGAAAATACTTCATTCATCTGAAGAGATGAGTCTTTATGAGAAGATTTTATTTCATTAGATATTCATAATGCAACCTCTGTTTGATAAGATTGTTTATAAGAGAAAAAAAAACAAAACAACCTAAAACAATATTATCAAGTAGAGTCAAGGTATTGAATGGTAGATCTTTTAATGTACAAGCTGTAATATACATGAAATTATGGTTATAGAGTTAAATATTAACATACATCAAGAGCAGTCTTGATAATTGCTTGGGCACTTTTGTTTCCATTTTCAATACATTCAGCAATTCCTTCTTCTGTAAGGTGCCTAGAATTAAAGATAAATTACAGGTTAAACTGCAATCAGATACAGCTTTATCAGACAAAAAGAAAAAAAAACAGGAATTATTTCACATTTCTATCTAATATAGAAAGTAACAAGATGTATTTACAAACTGCTTTTTGAATTAAGTATTTTGGGATTATTTTCTTTTGAGAGCTGGTTTCAATACTGATCATATTAGCTAAAATAGGAAGAGCTGCTTCAATGCTATGTGCTTTTTATTTACCCCCCCCCAAAAAAAAACTTGAGTTTAAAGATACGAAATAAAATAGAATCCAAGTGATTTAGAAAGTTTACCGTTTCAAATATTACATCTAATATAGCTTTAGATTGTTGAAACAAAAAAGTAACATTAGGATACAAATATGCTACATCATTGTTTTAATAAGAAGCAATAATACCTATTCTTAAGTTAAATGATTCTCAAATTTAAACCAGTGATATTATCTACTTTAAACTTACACATTACAAACATTAAAAATTTGTTCTTCCTAATCTCCCCACCACTTTAAAATCGTCATGCAAGATAAAGTATCTTAAAAAATCTTATTACATCAGATAAGAACTATCATGGAAGTAACTAAGTTGAACACACACATATATATATATATATATATATATATATATGCAAATTTCATTAAACAAAATAGACACCTTATGCCTACATATTTTCTTCTGGATCCATTCGAATTCCCGTATTACTTTTATCGTATTCGGGGGGAATTGATTTAGGTATTGTCTATAGTTGTATGTATCCCTAGTACTTTCTGCCCGACTTTGGGCCATCATCAGGAGAGAATCTATTACAAAAGTGATGTAACTTTTGTTTTAGCAAATTACTACTGTGTAAGGACGTCTTTGCCGTTGAAGATTATGGTAGAAGTAACTAAAGACATTTAAGTACATTAGCACTGGTTTGAAAATTAATTCTATTAAGTGCTGGTTGCAGGTTTCTAATATATAGTGCTTCGAGAATCTGAAGTTTTTGTTTATTACAATACCTAAATCAATTCCCCCCGAATATGATAAAAGTAATACGGGAATTTGAACGGATCCAGAAGAAAATATGTAGGCATAAGGTGTCTTATGTTTAATGAAATTTGCATTAACGAAGAAATGCTGCCTAAATATACACACACACACAATATATATATATATAAGTTATTATTTGATATGCTGTAATATGCCAGAACTACTTTTGTAATTAGAATTGAACATTATGTTCAAATTAACATTGCTTTTCTTTAGATGAAGTTTTATTATAACAATACATCAGAATTGAGCAGAGATTCTTTCATTTGAATTTATAAAACCCGAGAAATACACATTTGAAGAATGATCTAATCAACGACTCATGTTAATTTATTACTTTAAAAACATTTTCCAAGAGGGCTTCAATTTGGAACAAGTTCTTTATTGGTCACCCATCAAAATACTGAGCAGACTCAATGCTGCAAGTCAGGGACTGGTAATGTTAGAAGAGGAAATATAGATGCAATATCTTTGAGCATTTCAAATAAAAAGGTACACATTTTTGTAATTTAATTAGCATAACAGATGATTGCAACATAATTCTCTCACTAGTTCTATAAACTGGTTTGGTCATGGGGCACTTCTCACATAGCATGTCTTAGGCATGAATGACCTGGCAGATTCCATCCTCTCCAGGTCTACATTGGGCATGAATTTAGTTTCTCTTCTAGGTTAGAGAGTTCACTTTGGACTACATACCTATAGCTGGTGGGAGAACAGTTGGATTCATACCTTTCCCCAAGGGTATTAAGTAAGTAAAGTAAAGTTGGCGACCATAGTCGAGGGTAACCTGAAGGCTCCCTTTTCGATAGCTACTACACCAAGGTGTAGGGGAGGGTGCTATGCAAACAATCTCATTCAGAATTTGAATTTGGGGAGTTGAGTACACTTCCAATGATGGTAATTGTTATGCCATAAGTACTTCCACATAACAGTTCACTGAATTATAAAATCTTAAGACTTCTAGACTAGGGTTTTCTTTCTCAAAAAAAAGAAGTTTTCATCGATGAATATATATATTTTTTTATTTGAGTAGTAGGTATAATATAGCAATAACTTTATGATATTAAAAAAATAAATAAAAAGCCCTAACAATTTTTTTTACCTGTAATGAGTGTTTCAATCAAGATAGAAAATTAAGGAAGCTAGTGCAAGGCAAGTAGGGGGGGAAAAAAAAAAAAAAAAAAGAAAAAAAGTAAAATCATGCTGTTAGTCTTATTTTCTCATATAGGATATTAAAAAAGAAATTAAGACACTTTATCTACATAGGGTTAACTTAGGGACAGGAAAAAAAACAAAAACAAACTGTTCTAACTCAGAAATAATATTTGAATGATGACCAAGAGGACAGAATTTATTTTAGTTTATAAGCCAGCAAATAAAATAAGATGCTAATGGAAAGAAAATGATGACTTCTAGAAATATATATATAAAAAACATAAGTCTCAAGTGTAGAAGCAGGACAAATAAAAGTTATCTATGCTTTATAATGTGTGTGAAGGAGAAATTGAGTACGTCTTCAGTGGAAGAAAACAATTATAAAAAATGTACAGCACACAATCTTCCTTTATCTAATTTCAGTTTTTTTTTTTTTTTTTACACACCAACAGACGAGACTTATGAGAGAATACGAAGCCAGATACTTTTGGAATGTATTTTTAATAACTTAGAAAACCAGCTTGTTTAAGTCACAAGTTTAAGATTGAGGTATAAAATGAAATTCCATATTGTTTTTGAAACTAAACACACACACACACACACACACAGTCAGCAAAAGAAAGCTAAATACCAATATTTTGATTCCTTGTTTCTGCTTTTAAGTAGGTGATCGAATTTCTCAGATTCGAGATTTGGTTAGGAAAGAGCATATTGAAGTAAAAGTAAACCTGGTCATTCATTATAATAGATAAATCTTAATAGTTTACAACTGAAGTAAATGAAAAATATGAACCTACTATTTATGTGGAATGCTTTTAAACACGTCTTGGATCTTCCAACCAAATGATTTAAAAGGAAACGTCTTTCTTCTCTACAATCTTTAAATAAAGGTTTAAAGAAATTTCTAAATAAGATGATGTCGAGCGTCATTTACCGGCGGACTGTGTATATAGTCGTCCGATTTACCGATGATCAACTCGGACTTGAGTGACATCATATAATTTTTCCCCACGAGGATCGGATAGATTTTTAAAAATCACTATTTGATAATTTGTTAATGATGTACCAAGATTACGTTGAAATTTTTTTTTTTTTTTTTTTTTTTTTTTTTAAAATCACCAGATCAAAAAGATTTTAGGGAAGAACACTAAATTGTTAATTTAGTCAGCCATACATACAGCAGATTCTCAATCATAGCAAATTTTAACTTATTTTAGATAAGTGAAAATTTTACTTGTTAATAAAATCAGAAGACACTGTACACCTGAAATTTAAGCAATACATAGAGGGGGGGGGAAGCGTATTTTATAGTAAGGCTTTTTTTTTTTTTTTTTTTTTTTTTAATCGATTATTCTTTTAGTAAAATAGTTTTTCGATCTTCAACACAAACTTTATGCTTCACGCACTGAAGAGAAAGAAAAGAGGATTTTAGTTTGAGTTTATTGAATTGTTCAATATTCGGGGAAGTAGGAGGAAAAAAAAAAAAAAAAAAGGAATCGGAAAGGTGTATATATATATATACATACACACACACATTAATTTAACTGAATAGAGCTCTAGAAATGAAAACTTTATTGTATAGAAATAAAAATGAGTCAACAAAGAAGCGTGGCATGAAATTTGACCACAGTAATCACAGGAATACCTTGTGGACAGATTTTTCTTCATTCTTTAAAAAGGTAATTTTAACAAGCAACGGATGGTGTATAATTTAATTCCATATACTCACTCAAAATAAATAAGCAATAAAATCAGAAGTATACAGTCAAAAAATTAATATTAATTCACACATAGGAAGAAATAAATTGACTTTAACGAAATAGTAGCACTTTTTTCTTCTTTAGTAGTCTTTGTGGGTTTTTTTTTTGTTTTTGTTTTTTCTTTTTTTTTGCACAAAGCGAACGAACAGCCACGAGTTATTCATTTCGTAGTTGCTAATTAAATCAATTAAGACAAAAGTACACAGCAAACAAAGTTAAAACATTTGTAATGTTGTCTACATAACAAGAAACATTTAAGACAAGAAACTTGTCATAAAAAATAAAATTATACCCACCAGCCTTGTTCGATAAGCGCACTCGTCGCCATTTTTTCCCAAAAAACAATTCCGCAGAGTACAAATTGGTGCAATTTGATTGGTTTATATTAAGGTCGCCTATTGACATATTCTAATTGAGTAACTTTTCACGCTTTCCTTTCTTACTTACAAATATACATTAGACTAGGTTTTTAAATACCATTATCGTTATTATATTGTACTAGAATAATAGTCGCGATGATTTATATAGGATAAGAGCTATGCAGCGAGTTGACCATAAAAGTTTTTTTCATTCAAGAATTAACATTTTTTGCATTCTTTTATGACTCGCTAAAAAGTATAATTAAAATACGAGATTAGGTAAAGGAAATTTTTAAGTAATTTGTAATCTATCTTATAACATTTTCTTTTCTTTTTTACTAATCGAGGAAAAAATAAATCTAAAAAAAAAAATAAAAATCACTTCAGTAAGCAAGTTAGTTAATTTAGCTGTAGTTAATAATATATTCATTATTCACAGTTAGGTTGTTTTTCAGAGTGACTTTCACCCTTTCTATAAGTAGATAATGTTGTGAAGATGATGGAAATATTAGCAAAATTAAGAAGACTTGATTGTTAATCAAATATTCATTAGCTACAAGAATATTTTTCAGAATTGCTTTCATCCTGTCTTGTGGGTAGATAATATTGAGAGGATGATGACTATAAACATGGAAATATTAACAAAATCAAAGTGATTTGATTAATAATTAAATATTGATTTGATTCAAGGATGTTTTCCAGAGTTACTTTCATCCTTTCTATATGTAGATAATGTTGTAAGGATGATGGAAATAAACATTAAAATATGAGCAAAATCAAGAGGACTTAGTTATTTTTTTAATTAAATATTGTTTAGATACAAGGATGATTTTCAGAGTTGATTTAATCCTTTCTATATATAGATAATGTTCTGAGGATGATGGAAGTAAACATGGAAATATTTAAAAAATTAAGATTGTTTGTTAATCAAATATTTTTATGCTACAAGGATTTTTTTCCTTGTTACTTTCATTCTTTCTCTAAATAATATTTTGAGAATGATTGCAGTAAATGTAGGGATATTAACAAAATAAGGGAGACTGGATTCTTTGATAATCAAAAATTGATTACCTTCAAGGATGTTTTTCAGAGTTGATTTAAACCTTTTTATATGTAGATAATGATCTGCAGATGATGGAAATAAACATGAAAATATTCACCATATCAAGAAGATTTGATTTTTAATCAAATATTGATTAGTTATAAAGAAGTTTTTCAAAGCTACTTTCATCCTTTCTACATGAAGATAATGTTGTAAAGATGATGGAAATAAATACAGAAATATTAACAAAATCAAGGAGACCTGATTGTTAATCAAATATTCATTAGCCCTAATGTTGTTTATCACAGTTATTTCACTCCTTTAATTTTGTAATGTTAATGATCATTTCTTTTTCTTAAATCATACACTCTTTTTATTAATCATCATCTTCAATGTTTGAATTCATTCATGAAGATTTAAAAGAGGTGGTCCATATCAACTGCAAGCATGTTTGTGATTGATAAGGTTGATGCAGGACTGGCAGTTACACTTGAAGTGACTGCAGCTGAAGGTCTGGTTTGGTTTTGATGGCATAATGTTGGCATTCCTCCTTCTGTACCTGAGGGTGACCCTGCAGGAGTTTTCAAAGGAGAAGAAAACAAACTTAGTGGTGAGATGCCAGACATTATGGGTCTCCGCAAAGATAAACCATGAGCAAAGGTCAATGTGACAGTAACCAAGGAATCTTTTCCAGCAGTCCTTGTATTACTTTGAATCACCCCTCTGTTGTTACGGATCTTTGTGCCTTTTTTAGGTGTCTCTTGTATCACACACTTTTATACCTCACCTTTACCAGTCTGATATTGACTTCTTTGTTGTTCTTGGCATTTGACTTGATGGTACAACTGAGATAGATGAACTGATGGACCACCATCAATTCAATCATGAGAACAGTTACTTGGGAAAAGGGGTACTCTTTTCAAGATGCAGTCTAGCAAAATATCTCTTTAAGCTGACTTATAGTCCAAAGAGCTGGGCAGCCTCTGTAAAGCAAGAGGTGATGCGCAGCAAAGCTCTTTCTGTGTGGGCCATAAGTGCAGAATCATTGGCAAAGCTGAGGTCTTGGATCAATTGTTTCAGTATCTGTGTTTGGGCCAGTAATTATCAGAGATTAAACCGGCAGCCATCAATATGGTATCTCATGTAGACTCCATCCCCATCAACAAGACCTTTCATGGTCTATTTGAGGATCATGCTGAAGAAGATGGTAAAGAGAGTCAATGCTATGTTACAACCCTGCTTTACTTCATTGGTGATTGGGAAGGGCTCTGAGACATCACTGTCAAATCTGACTTGGCTAAGCTGGTCTTTATGCAATTGGATGAACTTTGGAGGACAGCTGAGTCATTCCATTATCTGTCACATTCCTTCTCTGCTCATTGCTTTGAATGCTTTAGTCAGACTAATGAATGTTACATACATTTCTCTGTTTTGCTCTTGGCACTTCTCTTGGAGCTCTCTGAGAATAAACATTATATCTGTGGTGCTCCTATTTGTTCTGAAGTCACACTGACTCTCTAGAAGATGTTCTTCAGTGTTGATGGGTATCAGTCTGTTCAGCTGAATCCTTGCATGAATATTTTCAGCAATTGAGAGTAGACTAATCCCCTGGTAATCAGAACAGTCTGACTTTTCCCCTTTGTGTAACATACAAAGAACTCATGGAATTTTCTATACAATGTTGGGTCCCCATGTTTCTAAATTTCTGGTGGGATTTTTAAAAGAAATTAAAGAGAAAAATATATGCAATGTAAAGACTTTAGAGTAAAATCTAATTTATAGGAATGACACTAAAGCCAAATTTGATATTTAACTGGGTAATGTTTTTAGGGGGCTTTAGTGTGCAATATTAAAATGTAAGTTCAAACAATAAGTTCCACAGCTTTCTAGTTTAGATAGTGATTTGAAAAGATAAAACAGACAATAAAGTTTTTAAAAAGGAATTTTATACAAAAGAAACAAGAAAGAAAGGGATAGAAAAGATAAAGTGTTGCAAATTTTAGTGTAATTTGCAGGAACTTATCTGAGAAAGTATCTGGGAAATAAAGTTCTTTGAATTTGAGTATTTTTTTCTTTTTCCAGTTTTGACGAAATGTTTCAGTTCTCATTTAATTTTGAATCTTCTGTAAAGTTATCTTTTCAGCAGAATTCTTGGTTGAATTTTCTTTCAGTTGTTTAACTTGGTAGAATTTCAATAGTTGATTTTTGTTTAATATTACTTTCATTTTTCGGGAAGATTCTTGCCTGTTTAAAATACTTATCAGCTATTCAGGAAGTGAGTGACAAAACCCATCTGCTGGCTATTTTTTCTCATACCTTTTAGTTTGATCCCTGAATTCGTATTGAGGGTCCTAAAAGTAGTTCTCAGCAAATAGTGAGAGGTAGCTTTTTGGTGCCATATTGTCTGAGATTACTTCTCCCTTTTCCACTCTGGCCAAATCAAGTGCTGCACATAGTCAGTTTGATTTTTTTCTTAGAAATAAATTTTTATATTCTATCAACTCCTGCTGCTTTGCCACTCTTCAGCTATTTCATGGCTTTGGTACTCTCTCAGATGGTGGGCAAATCATCCAGTTGCATTTCTATTGGTTATTGGAAACAGAGAATTGCTGATTTCTGAACAGTGTGGTTAATGCTTAAGAGAGCTTGGAAATGATCTGACCAATGGCTTAGGATGGACATTCTGTTTCTGAGGAGTATCTGGCTATCTGCACTGCAAATAGTGTCCGTGTACAGTTGTTTTTTTCTAAGAGGTGGATCCACCACTTATTCTTGATCTCTTGAAGCTTGCACTGGAGGCCAGGACAAGAGGGCTAAACTACATGGGCCAGATAGGTTGATCTCTTCTTCACCAGCAGTTCTTGAATTCCCGCATTGTTTTTATCAAATCCATCTTTCTTCTTCTTTGAGGAAAACCCAGAGACTTCAACAGATATCTGCAGAATGCTAGTTTTGAGTTTTTCTCAAAGTGTTTCAGAAGATGCTTTGTGAAGATGCTAGCATCTACAAATTACAACTGAAGGGCTGTATGAAAGTTAGCTTTCACTTCAGCTGACTGGAAACTACCAAAATTGAATGTTTTTTAAAGGCTCCTCCTTTCTTTGGTTTGGGTTTTAAGTGGAGCTTGAGTTTGCTATAGACAAGGCAATGGTTGGTGTGGCATTCTGCACTGGGTATTACTCTGGTATACAAGATGTTTTTCAGGTTAAATCATGCATACCTTTCATTAATAAACCATTACTTATATGTACATTTTTGGATGTTGGGGGTGTTCATGGTGTGATGGTTACCTTCACAGGAAATGAATACAATGACCAAAATTCAAATCCTAGACAAGACTGTATTTCACATAGTGCTAATACTCTCAGGAAAAATATGAATCTAACTACCCCCCCGCCTAGCTATGGAGTTAATTGTAGGGCAAACTGACCTCCTTAACCTTGATATGGCAACTGATCTAGGACAAGGAAAACACTGAATTCAAACTTGTTAAAGTCCACTCAAAAGTTGACTTAAGTTGCATACTGCTAGTGCAGAGAAGTTGGGTAAATACATATATCCAAAACTATTCCTATCTTTGGTAGGGCAACCAGTTTGGGAAAAGGAAAACTTTGAATTTAAACCAGTTAAACTCTGTTTAAAAATTGACCATGTATCATATCCTACTCATGGTGGAGGGGCTAGGTAAATACATACATACAGACATAAATGGTCAAAGGAATTCATACCTATTTCTAACCTTGGTATGACAACCAATCTAGGAGAAGAAAAACTCTGAATTCAAACAAGCTTTACTATGCTCAAAAATTGACCTCATGTCACATCCAGTTTATGATGGAGGGGTTTGGTAAATACATGCACTCAGATATAGATGGTTGAATGAAAGAATCCATACCTATTCCTATCTTTGGTATGGCAACCAGTCTAGGAGAAGGAAAACTCTGAATTTAAAACTGTCAAATTCCACTTAAAAATCTACCTTGTGTTACAACCTACTCATGGTAGAGGTGTTTGGTATGTACATTTTTCAGATTTTCTTTTTAAGCATGCAGTGAACTAGAGACAATAAATCAAATTTATTTAGTCCAATCCATTACTGGTAATATTTAGCTGTCATGGCTCAAGACTAGATGTTAAACATGAAAAAATTTAAAGGAAATAAATGTCAAAACAAATGATTAATATTTAAAAATCTATAAACATTTTTAAAAGTTAAATGCCTTATATTTTTTATTTTTATTGTCCTTGAAGTAATTTTTGCAAAGTTTTTACAATAAGTTTAACTTTTACAGTTTAGGCAACTACCATTTTTAAATAATTAATATTTATTTATTCTGGTGACAATTTAACAGCAGAAAAATAATTGATAATGGATATAATAGCTTTTTTCTTCTACTAATTGGACAAGCAAGATAATCATGGGCGAGTGGTTTTGCCAGATGTTACACATTCTCTTCTCTTCTCTGTGAACCATTGTGGCATGCAAGTGATGAAAGATTTTTTGTTTGTGTTATGACTGATTATTAAGGGTCAATAGATAAATAACTCAACATGGAGATATGAGGTGCTACACAAATGTATCCAAGTCCCCGAGGAGGGTTCTCCTTGGTTCAATGTACGCAAAGACAGGCAAGGTGCTTACTATGGCTGCAACTTGCTGCTCTCCCAGCTTAGTTCTTCATTAATATTCTCTTTGGGTAAGTCCATAATTCTGGTCATAGGTGAGTCACCTACAACAGTTTGCTAAGATATCTAGTGAAGGTACGCAAAAGAGGGAGAAGAGGATACATGGCATTCTTAAGAGCAGTGTTTGATTCTTTTTCTCTGTCAATCCTCATGGCATTCATAAAAATACATTTTGTCAGGATTTTTTATGATAGATAGGGGTTTGATTTTCCTTGGGTTTATTAAGGCCTGCCACCCCATATCCTGACATACACTGTTAAGCTTACTATGTATTGACTATTGTAGAATATACATATCTGCAAGATGGTGTATGCCACCATACCTTCAAAAGGTTGTTCTAGGTGTGCCAGTAAACAGAATCCAGTGGTGAGCTTCCAGTTCTAGAGCTCTGGACAATGTGGAGTCACTTCATCGCAATTACTCCCAAGTTCACTCAGACCCAAAATGGTGGTACCTGTTAGGGTCTCATTAATGGGTCAAATAGATCTGTTAGAGATAGATGTTTACTTGTTTAAAATGATTGTGAAGATACATTTTTGTCAGGGGGATGCTGAGTGTAGCAGTTATTGTTGTAGGAAATGGAATTGGTGATGTTCATTCAAATCCTGGATGGAAGAGTTTACTTCACACTAATGCAGACAGGGTTCATTATCTTTGGGAAGGCAACCAATCTAGGAGACAGAAAACTCTGAATTCTAAGCAGTTGTACTCAGTGTAAAAAAATTTCTACCTTGGGTTACATCCTGCTTACAGCAGAGAGATAAATATTTATTTGTATTGACAATAATTAGAGAACATGACTGTTAAACTGGCTTAAAATAACCCAACATGCAGTAAAACCAACCAACCAACCAACCAACCAACCAACCAATCTCCAGATCAACTGGCTATTTTCATACACCAGGATCAATCCTTGTTACCAAGGATGTGGGATCATGCAGTAGGTTTTACTTACTTATACTACATCATCTTCTCTATGAGTGGAATGTTTACCATAAAATAGTTTGCCAGTTAGATATAAAGTAAGTTGTTGACTTTAGTCGAGGGTGACCTGAAGGTTCTCTTTTCAATAGCTACAATGCAGGTGTAGATGAGGGCGCCACTCCATTCCCTGGATTGCTCCATTTTACCCTCACCTTATAATGCTGAGTGTTAAGCAAGGAGGCATCAAGTACCATTTTTTGAGTCTTTGGTATGACTCAACCAGGGATTGAACCCCAGTCTCCCAGCCCATTGGTGAATCCTATGGAAAAGCAGCAGTGGATGCCCATGCTTGGAACATTACTTGGTTCCCCATACTACCATAAATGTTATATGAATGTCTGCTAATTCTTATAACAAAAACTATTTCTACATGCATCCCTCCATTTGTACTCAAACGTAATACACTGACTTTGATTTAAAATAGATACAAAATAGAAGTACGTGACTTTTTTTGTATAGGCATTTAAAATTGTTGTAGACTCTTGAAAATTCACTATGTTATTGCTATACATCTTATGAGATGATGGACCAATTTTTATGATTTCAGGTTCAAATGAACAGCTACAGCAGCAATTGGAATACACCCTACTAAAGTCTGATTGTCACAGCTGGTGGATTTCAAAAATGCAATCTGGACGTGAGGACACTTTAGAAGAACGTTATGTAATAAAATTCTGTTTTAAACTTAGAAAAAATGCCACAGCAATGTATGGAATGCTTCAGACTGCTTTTTGACCATCTTGCATGAATCGAGCATCAGTTTTTGAGTGGTATAAGAGATTCAAGGAAGGCAGAGAGTCTGTGAGGGATTATGAGAGGTATGGGAGGAGTAAGGAAGTCAATAGACCAGAGTTGATTGGCCAAAGGGTTAGGCTTAGGGTTAAGGTTACTATGTTGAGGTTTTAAGGGAGTTCAGGAAGAGATTCCTAGGGAAGAGGCCAGTACTCTTGAAATCAGCTGTGGCATTTCCACCAGGACAATGCACCAATCCACAACTCCATCCTTGTCACAGACTATTTGACCAAGATGAGCATCAAGACAGTTCCTCAGCCTCCCTATTGTCCAGACCTTCCTTGCTCTCTGTGACTTTTAGTTATTCCCTAAGCTCAGAGGCTGTTGTTATGTGACAATTGAGGAGATGAAAGAGGCTGTGATGAAGGTCATAGACAGGCTCATACAAGGGGATTTCCATGGGGCCTTCCAGAAGTTTTTGGAACAGTACAAGTGCATTGCAGCTGGAGGAGAATACTTCGAAGGGGACTAGAGTTTCATGTGTATACTATCAATAAAAGTGCCCATATGAAGAAAGTTTGGAAACTTATTTAATGATCCTCATATGTCAAATGAAATATTTTAAAAAGACAAATTTATAATAAATACAGTGTATCACAAAAGTGAGTACACACCTCACATTTCTGCAGATATTTAAGTATATCTCTTCATGGGACAACACTGACAAAATGACACTTTGACACAATGAAAAGTAGTCTGTGTGCAGCTTATATAACAGAGTTAATTTATTTTCCCCTCAAAATAACTCAAAATATAGCCATTAAAAGCTAAACCCCTGCCAGCAAAAGTGAGTACACCCCTAAGGGAAAGTTGTCAATATTAACCTACACCATGTTTACTGTCAATATTTTGTGTGGCCATCATCATTATCCAGAACTGCCTTTACTCTCCTGGGCATGGAATTTACCAGAACTTCACAGGTAGCCATTGGAATGCTCTTTAGAACTGGTGGATATTTGAGACTTTGTGCACCTCCACCTTCCACTTGATGATCCCCCAAAGATGTTCTATTGGGTTCAAGTCTGGAGACATGCTTGGCCAGTCCATCACCTTTACCCGCAGCCTCTTCAGTAACGCAGAGGTCGTCTTGGAGGTGTGTTTGGGTTCATTGTCATGCTGGAACACTGCCCTGCGACCCAGTTTCTGGAGGGAGGGGATCATTCTCTGCTGCAGTATTTCACAGTACATGTTGGATTTCATGTTTCCCTCAATGAAATGTAACTCTCCAACACCTGCAGCACTCATGCAGCCCCAGACTATGACATTCCCACCACCATGCTTGACTGTAGGCATGACACACTTATCTTTGTACTCCTCACCTGGTTGCCACCACACATGCTTGAAGCCATCAGAACCAAACAAATTAATCTTCATCTCATCAGACCATAGGACATAGTTCCAGTAATCCATGCGCTTTGGTGACACATCTTCAGCAAACTGTTTGGAGGCTTTCTTGTGTATCGTCTTCATAAGAGGCTTCCTCCTGGGGTGACAGCCATTCACACCAATTTAATGTAGAATGCGGTGTATGGTCTGAGCACTAACAAGCTGACCCCCCCACCTCTTCAATCTCTGCAGCAATGCTGACAGCTTTCCTACGCCGATCTTTCAAAGAAACCATTTGGATGTGATGCTTAGCACGTGTGTTCAGCTTCTTTGGACGACCTACTTGAGGCCTGTTCTGAGTGGACCCTGCTCTTTTAAAACGCTGGATGATCTTAGCCACTGTGCTGCAGCTCAGTTTCAGGGTGTTGGCAATTTTCTTGTAGCCTTGGCCATCTTCAGTTAACGCAACTATACGTCTTTTAAGATCCTCAGAGAATTCTTTGCCATGTGGTGCCATGTTAAAACTTTCAGTGACCAGTATGAGAGAGTGTTAGAGCTGCACTACAAATTTGAACACACCTGCTCCCTATGCACACACTAATGAGTCACATGACATTTTGGAGCAAAAATGACAAGCAGTACTCAATTTGCACATTTAGGGCTGTAGTTTCTTTGGGGTATACTCACTTTTGTTGGCAGTGGTTTAGCTTTTAATGGCTATATTTTGAGTTATTTTGAGGGGAAAATAAATTAACTCTGTTATATAAGCTGCACACAGACTACTTTTCATTGTGTCAAAGTGTCATTTTGTCAGTGTTGTCCCATGAAGAGATATACTTAAATATCTGCAGAAATGTGAGGGATGTACTCACTTTTGTGATACACTGTACATGATTATTCTATAATTATATTAAATTCTTTTTCATAATATGTCATTTCTGCCAAGATGAATGAGTTTATGATCATCGATTATATAATCATGATAATTATATTGCATTTGCCAATGGCCCAGGAGACCTGGGTTCAATCCCAGGTTGAGTCATATCAAAGACTCAAAAAATGGTTCTTGATGCCACCTTGTTTAACACAGCATTATAAGGTGTGGGTCAAGGGTAAGGTGGAGCAATCCAGGGAAAAGAGTAGCACTCTCCCCGACACCTCGGTGAAGTAGCTATTGAAAAGAGAGTCTTCGGGTTACTCTTGACTATGGTTGTCAACTTTACTTTTACTTATTAGATATATATATAAACTGGTCCAGTGGCCTAATGTGTAGAGTGTTCGCCAATGGTCCAGGAGACTGGGGTCCAATCCCAGGTTGAGTCATGCCAAAGACTCAAAAAATGGTACTTGATGCTGCCTTGCTTAGCACTCAGCAGTATAAGGTAAGGGTAATCAAGAGTAAAGTGGAACAATCCAAGGAATGGCATAGCGCCCTCCCCTTCACCTCAGTGTGGTAGCTATTGAAAAGGGAGCCTTCGGGTCACTCTTGACTAAGGTCGTCAAATTTACTTACTATATACCTATATATATATCTGAAAGTAAATAATGGAATAAAATCCGACAATATATTGTATTTTTTAAACATTCATCATTGATTTAACATTGCAAATATCATCCCTCCTAGTCCTGATTATGGTTCACGAGAACAAAAACGTTATAGTGTTGACTTTGTTTCTCAATAAATCTCTCCTTCTGCTTGAATTACCTTGTTATCAATTTTCTCTCTATCTATATCTATATCTATATCTATCTATCTATCTATCTATCTATCTATCTATATATATATATATATATATATATATATATATATATATATATATATATATATATTATGATGCTTATACTTATTCATAATCATTGATTTTTATAACATGTCACTTGTTCCGGCAAAACAAAAGAATATACTATTTGGTTTGACATTGGTTTAAATGTTTAAAATAACCAAAAACAACAATCACTAATTTTAGTAAACTATTTTATTGTAATTTATGATAAAAATATTTAAACTTTTCCACTATAGTAATATTTTCAAATCCTTTAATTTATTCAAACATCAAATAATGATCATAATCAGAATTTTTAGATCTTCAAATTTTCAAAATGATCAGAATTTTTCATTACATAATGACAACTTTATAGACAGAGGAGACTGCCTCTGGTGGTGTAATGGTTAACAAGCTAGACTATAAAAACCTACATGAGTGAATTCAAGTCTTATTAGGTGCCTCATTCATATGGCCTTGTGCCACATCTTGGCAAAAAGCTAAGTAAATTAAATTTCATAGACAGAAGTAACATTCTCCAATATTTTTCCTAAAATTAAATTTCTTTAAAATCATTATCTGATAGGGTGAAATGTTGTTATAAATATATAAACATGAATACTTAACAGAATTAGTTTTTATGTTTTATTTCTTTTCCATAAAAAAAGGCTAAAGAAACAATTATATAACAATACTGTACACTATACAGTTCTCATGGTGTAAGCATCTTTGAAATCCAGTGATGCTATTATGATCACTTTCAGACAATTACTCTTGGGAAAAGTATGACCCGCTCCTTATCCTCCCTGCTATGGGATAAATAGTACAACTAATGTTCTACTACAATGATGGCTTTGGCATCAAATAACCTATGAAGATTGATATGCCATTAAACAAAGAAACCTAATCAAATCAAACCCTTATACAGGGTGAGCACAAAAATACTCATTGATTTCAAGAACATTCTTTGACCTTAAGAACATTCCTTGATTTCAAGAATATTCCCTGATTTCAAGAAGATTCCTTGATTTCAAGAACACTCCACAATTTTAAATATTACATCAAAACCCATTATAATTTTTAGAAATATGTTGAAATCACATATATTTACTCAAAATATTTATTTTCTCTCCAACAGAATCTTTGTGTACTCTTCCCACCACTAGAGGGCAGTGAAATCCAAGATGGTTTTTTACCCCCCAGCAAGAATGTTTTTGTGCTCAATATATCATCATCATCATCATCATCATCATCGTGCCGCCAGCACAGATATGCCTGACCCTCTCTCGCCACTTCTCCCTATTGTTCATCGCCTCTGGCAGGTCTTCAGAACTACATCTCGTATCCTCACAGAGCTGCTGTATGTATGTTCGAGCTGGCTGTCCTGTTTTTGCTTGGCCATATGTGGGGATCCATAGGAGTACAACATGTATACAAGGATTATTTGAGGAAAAAAGTGTATAACTTATTGACCTAAATTAAGGTTGATTTCAAGATTAGCTGGTTTTTACTGGTCCTGCCAGACTGAGTAAAAGAGGATGGTTTGACCAAATACTCATCTACTTTTTTTTCCATCTTAGCATTTTGTCTTATCTAATGGTTAACAAACTAGTCTCAGGGATCAATTATTACTGGGTAGCAAGTTTAGTGTTCAGTATATACCCCATTCCAGGGAATATGGAGTAACGCCCTTCCTTACTCCTCGGTGTAGTAGCTATTGAAAAGGGAGCCTTTGGGTCACTCTTGACAAAGGTAGTCAACTTCACTTTACTTTACTTTATGTACCCCATACTTCTGGTCTTGTGCCAAATCTAAACTTTTCTTTTTAAAATTAATGGTCAAGTCATAATAAAACTATATGTCCCCACCAGATCACAGAAGTTTAGTGAGAAGTAAGGTCAGTATTTAGATGATGG
The DNA here is from genome assembly GCA_963585895.1 of Sepioteuthis lessoniana. NCBI lineage: Eukaryota > Metazoa > Mollusca > Cephalopoda > Myopsida > Loliginidae > Sepioteuthis > Sepioteuthis lessoniana. Next base: position 40,568 of record CAUZXS010002542.1, on the reverse strand, counting down.
ACTCATTAGTACCAGCAGGTACTGTGTTCTGGACAAAGCAAATCCTTGTAAATAGTAATACATAAGTTTATACTATCAAATTTGAACATCACCAAGTCTGTTCGGTAGTCAGACTGTAGACCACTTAGAAACAGCTGGTAACATAAGTAACCTGAGGTCTATGTGCCAGGCTAATAAAACCTTTGTAAATAATAAGTTAAGTCAAAGTGGGTTCATGCCTTTTTTAAAAGCATTCATTGGAATATGAAATTAATTCCCTATTTTTTTTAATCCCAAAAACAGTTACAAAACTTTTCCTATCTGCTCTTATAAAACTAACTGAAAAAAAATTGTTTAAAATTTTAATCCAAGTCAACATTTTATATAGAAAGTGAATTTTCTGATTGTCTGAAATTTTTTTTTTTCTAATGGTACTGTTGTGTAATTACATATATAACATACTAGACTTGCCTGAGAATTTAATGGACTCTTTGCAGAATTTGCTTTGCTCACTTTCTTTTGCTTCAAACAATATTGACTATTGTGAATGTTTGATTGTTTACACATCTTCTATGAAAAAAAACTAAGCTCTTATTGTGTATATGAAGGGCAGACTAGCAAATAAACAAAAAGTAACTAAGTTAAAAACTATCAGTTGCTCTTGGGGCAAGGTATGTATGTGTGTGTGTGTGCGTGGGGGGGGGACCCTGGCATCCATGGGTTCTAAGCAGCACTTATATCACTTATATCTTGGTCTGGCTCTGATTACATATCTTGGAGATATGCTCAGAGCAGACTTCTTGTAAAACTAGAATAACCTGTTGTGTCATGTTTTACAAATTTACAAGTAAAATAATAAGCAAAAAAGGGAGAGTACATTATAATTAGCATTTAATAGTTATCTCCCTTAGAAGTTATAGACAAAAATATATATATACAAATACATGTAACATTTTTAACATAGATTTTTCAATGAAACAAGAGAAACAAGAGTGAAAAATTACAGAAAAATTAAACAAATAGAAATTAGACAACATTTTCTTAAAAAAAATTTTTTAAATTGAAGAAATTCATAACTGAAGTTGCCGGTATTCTCATAAGTTAGAAAAAAAGCAATCAGATTTTAAGTATTATATGAGTCTATAAACAAAATCTTAAAAATATTTTGATAGAGAGATTTATTATTTTTTTAGTCTTTTCTTCATTTTATTGTTGTTTTTATCACAACTTTCTTGGTCAAATACAACTCCAGATCTTCCTACCAGAGAATTGAAATAAATTAAAATGATTTATTTACTGTTTAGAAATTTATTTCAATTCCAAGTTGAAGTCTTTTCATTAGATTAAATTTCTGGGTTAAATATAACTCCAGATCTTCATACCATATTGTTTATTTTTACTGTTTACTGACCATCTTGTCTTTGAATTTTTAAAAGAATTTTCATTTTTAACATTTCTAACGTTTTTCTTTTCACCTTTTGATGTCAATTTGAACTTGTATCCCCAGATTTGTGCCCCATTTTTCATAAATCAGGTCTGAAATAGTTTTGCTATGGAAGTTCATATTGATCTCAGTCACAATTCTAGAACAATATAATTATTATTTTTTCTAACTCAAAATCTCATATTATTTGTTTTATTAGCTCATCAATTGTAGCAATATTTTAAGTAATTTAAATATGAGATGATTTATTTTCATTATTGATTTTAACGTGTATTTATTATCTTTTCTTTTTAGATGTTTATGTCATTTGTGATAGCATTGGAAGGATTTATTAAGTGAATACAGGGAAACTTTTAGAGGTACATGACATTGGAAATTAACCCAGTATCACAAGTTTAAATCCTCAATTTCAGTTTGTGCATGAATCCATCTCTTCTTACCCAATCTCTTGTTGGGGGAGAGTTTCTAGAGCATAGAGGTTAACGTACTGGACTGTGACATCATAGCAAGCGAGTTTGAAATCTAGTCACACTATTGCATTCACTTTTGGACTAATACCCTTGGAAAATGACATAAAACTTTCTCTACCTCCAGCTATGAGTTAAATAGTATCACTGCTGTTCTTCTACAAAGCTGGCTTTGACATTAAATAACCCATAAGAGGTTGACATGCCATTAAACAAGGAAACAAAACCAAACCTTATCCTACTACTACTGTTTTTCTACAAGGATAGCTTTGGCATTAAATAACCCATAAGAGGTTGATATGCCATTAAAAACAAAGAAACCAAATCAAAACCAAGCTATGGGTTAAGTTGGGCTCTTTAACTTTGGTGCAGCAACTTGTCTTGGAGAAAATAAACTTTGTATTCAAACCAGTTGTATCTTGTATCACATCCAGCTCATGGCAGTGGAATTATGTAAATACATACATGAAAGCTTTTAAATATAGTAACATAGCAAATATAGAAGCATAAATAGATGTTCACTAGAAATTATGCTTGTATTTTAATGCTAAAATCATTTACCTCACCTGAGATTGACAAGGCTAATGATTTTACTTTAGAAATGCATTACTGATAAATTTACAAAAGAAAAATGATTGAACTATATGAAGATTGATATTGGGTATAACAACTTTTTTCTGCAAGTACCTGGATGAGCAAGATAATTATGGGAGAGTGATTTTGCCAGATGTTACACATTCTCTTCTTTGTGAACCATAGTGGCATACAAGTGATGAAAGATTTTTTTGTTTGCTAAGATATCATGTAGAGTTACACAAAACAAGGAAAAGATGATTTATGCCTTTTTTAAGAGCAGTGAGTGAATCTTGTCATGGTTGATAACATTGTGCTCTAGAAATAAATATGGTTGATAACATTGTGCTCTAATAAATAAATTTATTATAGAAATGTATTATAAATGCTCTTACTCAAGAAATGCTCTGTAGATTATTTTATTATATAAATGCACTGAATATAATTCTCTTAAAAAGTGATTGTCAATAGTTAAAAATTAATTAAAACATAAAAGCATTGCAAATAATGTTACTAATCAACTACTAATGATTTTACTGTATAAATGCATTGAAAATCAAGAAAAAAAAGTATTATTGATTATCCAGAATTTAGGCAAGTGACAAGAGGCTGGTTGGTTGGTTGATTGGTTTTATGGCATATCAACTCTTGTTGGGTTATTTTATGTCAAAGTCAGTTAAACAATTATGGTCTCCAATTATACACAGTACAAAAATGTATCTTCCCAATCATTCTAAACAGGTAAACATTCCATTATCTCAAACAGATATATTTCACCCATAGATAGGATCTGAATAAGAATTACAATTCCAGGTCAGGGTGGACATAGGAGTTATGGTGATGAATGGAGGGGAGGTTCCTCATTCCCCAAGTTCCAAAACTGGAGTCTCACCACTGTCTGCAGTTTAAGGTCATACTTGGGGCATTTATTTTTGTGTCTTACCCCTTTACAGAAAATACAGTTGGCATATTCTAAACCTCACTAACAGGATTAGATTTATACACACACAACCATACATTCACACATTTACATACACACCCATTTACACACACACACACACACACACACACACACACACACACACACACACACACACACACACACACACACACACACATGTTCTCTTTAAGTCAGCATTACCTGTACAGATGCACAATGTTCCATGTATCAGGTACTAAAGCAAGCACAGGTCAAATTAAGGCTGACAGAAATTACCTACATTTGTACTGTTTCATTTGCAAACAGTAAAACATACTTAAGTGGGCCAAGTAAAACAGGGTTTTAAAGAATTTTCCCTCTGTTGTCACCCCACTCCCAAACAGTAACATATACTTAAATTGAGGAATGACAATCAAGCAGGGTTTGTATTTACTCAACCCCTCCATTACAAGCAGGATGCAACATAAGATCAATACAGAATACAGCTGCTTTAATTTCAGAGTTTTCCTTCTCCTAAACTAGTTGCCAACCCAAATCTAAAGAAACCCAGACTGACCTACTATTTACCCATAGCTAGAAGGAGAATAGATGGATTCATGCATTTCACAAGTACATTAATAGAAAATGAAATGCAATCAGCTTCATCCAGGATTTGAACTTTGGTTGCTGACTCCATTTTCTATGACTAAGCAATACACAAAGTGTGCCTGAAAGTTTTTCCCTACTTGTTTGATGGCATGATAAACTTTACTCAAGTTTATTGCTTGAAGGAACAGAAAACAACTGGCCAATTTGCATAATGGTTTGAGTGTTCACCTATGACCCGGGAGACCAGGGTTTAATCCTTGGTCAAGTCATATTAAAGGCTCAAAAAATAGTACTTGATGGTTCCTTGCTTAACATCCAGTATTATAAGGTAAGGATCAAGAGTAAGTGGAGCAATCCAGGGAAAAGTGTAGTGCCCTCCCTTACACCTCAGTGTAGTAGCTTTTGAAAAGGGAGCCTTCAGCTCACCCTTGACAACAGTCAACCAATAACATATATATATATATATATATATATATATATATATATATATATATATATAATCCATTACACAAACTTTATTTCCTTGACAATAATTTGTTTTGCAAAACCTTGATTTTTTAAGACTTTGGAATCATCAATCTTAAAAAAAAATTATCTATATTTAAATATTGCATTTATATCAATAATTAAGAATTTATTTACTTAAGAGGAAGAATCTGAATAAAAACAAAAATATTTAAATTAATAGATCTCTTAAACATTATTCATTTTGATTAAAATAGTTCTCTACAAAATTCTGGAAAAATATTCACTTTACAAGTTGATATAAAAAAATTCTTTGAATTTTCAGACCTATAAATATCCAGTAGTTTTCTATAAGTTGACAGAAACAACATTTTCCTGCTCACCTTCAGTACCTAGGAATTGTTTTACTGTTATTTGAGACAGCAGTACACCAAATGGTTTCATTTTTCTCTTCTTGTAGATATGAACTCAGACAGAATGATGTATGTGTGATGTAATAAAAAGGTAGCATTGTAGTAGCTGTGTAGCAATGAAAGACATTATATGCAGATAGAACTGAGCACCCTTTGATCCCAAAATAATTATCAAGGTCAGAAAGGTGGGACACTCTATCTCCAAAATGGCAGTTGCAGCAGGTTTTTTTCCTCAGGCAAAGTTAACAAAAGTTTACCTGGTGTATATACATTTTATACAGATATCAGTAGAGCATGAAAACAGTAGAAATCCACAGGTGTTGCACAAATCAGGATCCCTTGTTACTGACAATAATGGTAACCACCTTACCTAGAGAAACATTGCAATTAAATCACATCCCAATTTTAATGCTCATGCAACATGATAGAGTACATTGTTAATTTAACAGGTGTCTTGTCTGAGTTGATTTACCATCTGTTTTGTGAGAATCTTATTGTTTTGTAGATTCAGATGTCTTCTTATAAGTGTTGTTTCTTTATCGTTTAAGTTAATTGTTATTGGCCATTCTTTCTTGCACTTCTGGACTAGGCTGATTGCATTTCACTTTGTGCTAATACCCTTGGTAAAGGCATGAATTAATTTTTTCTTCTTTTGGGTAAAATATTAGGGCAGAATGGACCCTTTAACCTTGGTATGGCAACAGGTCTAGGAGAAGGAAAACACTGAATTCAAACCAGCTGTACTCTGTTTAAAAAATGGGCCTTGCATTGCATCTTATTCATGATAGAAAGGTTGGATAAATATACACTGTATTGTGTTTGAGTTTGTTGACCATATGGTTTGTGTTTGAGTTTGTTGACCACATGGTTTGTGACAATGTTATTGCTCCATAGATTCAGATGTCTTCTCTAGAGTGTTATTTCATTATTGTTCAGGTTGGTTGAGGCCTTGTATGAAGCCTTTGGTGAAATAAGTGTCAGTGTGTTCGTAGTTCCATTAATGCTTTTGAAAAAAGCATGACTCCATTTTTTTCTTCCAGCTTTAGATAAAATAGTTGAGCAGACTAGATTCTTTTGCCTTGATATAGTAGCCAGTCTAAGAGAAGGTAAATTCTGAAGTGAAACCAGATGAATAATGCTTAAAAATTGACCCTGTATTTCACTTCATGCTAATGCTGTTGGGAAAGGCATGAATTCATCTGTTCTCTTTCCAGCTATAGGTAAGTAGTAAAGCAGACTGAATTCTTTAGCTCTGGTATGGCAACCAGGCAAGGAGAAGGAAAAACCAGCAGTACTCTACTTTAGAATTGACCCTGTATTTCATGTCAAGCTAATGCTGTTGAGAAATGTATGAATTCATCCGTTCTTCCTCCAGCTATTGATAAATAGCAAGGCAGACTGAGTTCTTTAGCCCTGATATGGCAACCAAGCTAGGAGATTGAAAAAACAGCTGTACTCTACTTAAAAATTGGCCTTGTGTTGCATCCTGACTATGGTGAAGGGGTTGAATAAATATATACTCTATTGTGTCTGAGTTTGTTTATAATATGGTTTGTGAGGAAACTATTGCTCTATAGATTCAGATGTCTTCTCACAAGTTTTGTTTCATTATTGTTCAGGTTAGTTTTTATTGGCCATACTTTCTCACTACCCTGAACAAAGCTGTTTGTGATTCATTTCATGCTAATGCCCATGGGAAATGCATGAATCCATCTGTTCTTCAACCCCCCTCTTCAGTTATGGGTAAATAATATGGAAGACTGAGTTCTTTAGCTTTGGTAAGGCAACCAGTCTAAAAGGAGGAAAACTCAAACCAGCTGTACTGTACTTAGAAAATTGACTCTGTGTTACATCCTACTTATGATACAAGGGTTTGGTAAATACTCTCTTTCTCACAACAAATGGAAATTCATTGGATGTGTGGATGTCAGAGAAAACCTATCAAGTATTCATGGAGGTGCCCGTGGTGTAGTTGTTATCGTTGTAGGAAATGGACACGGCGACACGAGTTCAAATCCTGGACCTGACTGACTGCATTTCACATAGCACTAATACCCTTGGGGAAGGTATGAATCCAATTATTCTCCCTCCAGCTATGGGTAAAAAGTAGGACAGACTAGGTTCTTCAGCCTTGGTTAGGCAACTAGTCTAGGAGAAGGAAAACTCTGAATTCAAACCTGTTAAACTCCGCTTAAAAATTGACCGTGTGTCATATCCTGCCCGAGCGGAGGGGTTGGTAAATAGTATCAAGTATTCATATTACATCTACAGAAATTTAAGATCCCAGACTAATGTTTGTAGTAAGAATTAACAAAAGGAATATTACTAAAATGATATCCCGGAACTACACATTGACACTGATTTCATCAAAAGGTTTCATACAATGCATTATCACCACCACACCAACCTGAACAACAAAATGAAACACCATCAAATGAGAAAAAACCTAAACTCTTTTAAAAATATAATCAAGAATCATAAAATCACCATCTCACCCTTAAGCAAAAGTAGAGGAGTAATTGTTATCAATACTTGTATATATAATTAAAAATTATTTCATTATTGGAAAATGACACATACAAAGAAACAAGTCTGGTTGTTATAAACTAAGGAACAAATAACTTCATAAAATCTTACAAAAAAAATGTCACTGGAAGGAGGTTATTATCCACAAAAAAAAAAAAATTGATTGTAAACAGAACAATACTCCTGTCAGTGTGGCTTATGATATGGTGATTGTATCCCCAGCAGAGGGGTAAGAACCCTATAAAAGTAGTGTCCTGAGTATGACACTAAACTACTTCTGATGATGAGGATTCATTTCTAGAGTTCTGAAATGGTCCAGTCTGTCCTATTATTCTACCCCAACCTGGGAGAAAAGAGGGATTCATGCCTTTCTTAATAGTATTAACATGAACTAAAATCCCTACTGCCTTCTTCAGGACTTGAACTTATAGCGATGGGAAGATTGTTGTTGTTATTATTATTATTATTATTATTAGGTTTTAGGTTTAAGTTGGTTTTATGTTGGTTATGTTAGTATTACATTGGTTGCATTGGTATTACATTGGTAGCATTGGTATTACATTGGTTGTTATCCCCTCGCTAAATGTTGATGGAAAATAAAGGTGGTGGAGAAGAATGAAGACGTCGTTAGGTTTTGTATGAAGGTTTTAATGGCAGCATGAAGTAAAGGGTTAATGCTGGTATGCTGAGAGTCTCATAGGGAGGAAAGAAGGAAGGAAGCTGTTATAGAAAATCATCCAATTCATTTTCAACTAGGATCCCTTGGTCTAGAAGAATAGACACAAGGGGTCTATAAACTAGATGTCTCTCCTCATAGTGTATGATGATGCTGCTGCTATTCAAGAGCAGACTATAAGACGTCTGTTCCTATTGAGGATTTCTGAGGAAGAGAGTGTTTTGCGGGCATTCTTCAATTTTTTGGTGCTGCTAGGAAAGATGGTTTGGGCTGAATAGGACAAGTCATCCTGATTGGGTGAAAATATTCGGCGATCATAACGGTCAAATTAGATTATGTGCCAAACAAAAATACAAGGTTCTTTCTGCTCCAAACTTAAGCCATTGAGTTCCTTTCTAATAATGATGATCACTGCATCTCTTGAATAAGATGTAATGATTATTGTTGTAACAAATGGAATCAATGACCCAAGGTCAATTTTTGGATGAGACAATTTGTATTTCATTTTGCATTAATGCTCTGGGAAAAGGTATGAATCCACTAGTTCTAGCTATGGGAAAGTAGTTGGGCAGACTAAATTCTTAGCCCTTGGTAAAGCAACCACTTTAAGAGAAGGAAAACTCAGAATACAAACCAGATTTTCTCCTCTCAAAAATTGACCTAGTGTCACATTCTACTTGGAGCAGAGGGGCTGGATAAATACACATATTACATCTTATGAGGTTTTGTAATTGTCAATAAACAAATGTACTATTATTGGCATCAAAATATTGATTACTTTACAACATGGCTATTGGACAGAGAAAGACTCTTTGCCATGTCACCCTGGTTAGATATGTAAGTTCTTTTAGGCAATGATCAAGTTTAGGTTAAAGCTGTGGTTGAAGTATATCTTTTAGATGTTAACCAATATTTTTATTGTCAATTGACGAAAACAATGGTAACGACCAAACTGATCCTGATTCTTCCGATTTCCTGTTCTTTTTGTATCTTTTCCAGACCTTTGGGGATCATTCCAAGAGTACCAACTATAATTGGTACCACTATCACCTTCCTGTTTCACTGCTTTTTCAGCTCTCTAGCAAGATTTTGATATTTGTTAATCTTTTTATTTTTTTTATTTTTGCTCTATGGTCCACTAGATGATTAGTTCTTTTTTTCTTGTTATACAAGATATGGTCTTCTGGTTGGGATTGCGGATTAATTCTTTATCTCAACAAATAATCTTTAATAGCTATTGAATTTGAAAAAGAATTGTTGTAATATAAATTCTATAAATAAAAAAGGCCTTAATATCAATTTTAAAGGTTTCTTTTTATTTGCCTTTGAGAGATGGTTTTATTTCCCTTGATACAATGTGATGTGAGAGGAAGAAACTTAAGGTGTGACTCTTAATTTGGTACAACAGTGATTATAATTTCTTTTGTGTTACTGTCAGTTTCTTACTGTCTTCCCACCTCTTCTCTTGGATCTGTTTATCTTTTTAAGCAACTGGTTTTGTTGTAGACAACTGCTCATACTAATACATCCCACACAGGATCATGAATGTTAAAGTCAAAAACTGGTACAGATGGATTTTTGTTCATTGTTTAGTTTGATAATATGCATAGTTGGTGGGTTCTTTTCTTTCTTGCTTAATATAAAAGAAAAAAAAAAAGGAAATTTACATGATTTTATCATTTTTTGTTAAACATCATACAATCAAAACAAATATCATTAAGTATTAAGTATCACCTAATAATTTTAACAATAAAAAAGTTAATTTTTTTCTAAACCAAAGATAGCAAGATTTTATTATTTCTACAGGAACATTATATACCTAAAAGAGATATTATTAAGTATTAAATATCACCTAACAATTTTAACAATAAAAAAGTTAATTTTTTCTAAACCAAAGATAGCAGGATTTTATTATTTCTACAGGAACATTATACACCCAAAATGGATATTACTAAGTATTAACTTTCACCTAAAAATTTTGAAAATAAAAATGTTAATTTTTTCTAAACCAAAGATAGCAAGATTTTATTATTTCTATAGGAACATTATACACACAAAATGGATATTATTAAGTATTAAGTATCACCTAACATTTTTAACAATAAAAAAGTTAATTTTTTCTAATCCAAAGATAGGAGTATTTCATTATTTCTACTGGAACATTATACACACAAAATGGATATTATTAAGAAAAAATTAACTTTTTTATCGCTAAAATTGTTAGGTGATACTTAGTATCACCTAACAATTTTAGCGAAAAAAGTTAATTTTTTCTAAACCAAAGATAGCAGGATTTTATTATTTCTACAGGAACATTATATACCTGAAATGAATATTATTAAGTATTAAATATCACCTAACAATTTCAAAAATAAAAAAGTTAATTTTTTTCTAAACCAAAGAGAGCAGGATTTTATTATTCCTATAGGAACATTATACACCCAAAATAGATATTATTAAGTATTAAATATTACTTAACAATTTTAAGAATAAAAAAGTTAATTTTTTCTTAACCAAAGATAGCAGGATTTTATTATTTCTACAGGAACATTATACACCCAAAATCGATATTATTAGTAATTGCAATATCACCCATAATTGAATACACTCCAAACTATTTTTTATAAAAAGTTAATTTTTTTCCAAACTAAAGATACCAAAATTTTTATTCTAGTGGAATATTATACAATCAAATGGATATTATTATGTATTACAATATCAAATGGATATTATGTATTACAGTATCACCCACAAATATGTACACCCCATACAAATTGTTTTTGAAAGTTAATTTTTTTCCAAACTAAAGATACCAGAATTTCAGTTCTAGTTGAACATTATATTATCAAAACAATTATTATTAAGCATTATGGTATTGCCCATAAATAAGAACACTCCAAATTATTTTTACAATAAAATGTTAATCATTTTTAGTCGAGCATTATTCAATAAAACTGATATAATTAGGCATTGTTTATTATCAAACTTTACGGAATTGAAACTCTTGAAATAAAAATATGAATATATAAGTAGTAAGTTAGCGACCATAGTTGAGGGTGACCCGAAGGCTCCCTTTTCGATAGCTACTACACCAAGGTGTAGGGGAGGGCGCTACTCCATTCCCAGGATTGCTCCACTTTACCCTTGAACCGTACCTTATAATGCTGAGTGTTAAGCAAGGTGGTATCAAGTACCATTTTTAAAGTCTTTGGTATGACTCGACCTGGGATTGAACCCAGGTCTCCCGGGCCATTGGCGAACACTCTAACCGCTGGGCCAATGTCCCGGTTAAAAAAAAAAAATGAATATATAGCAATCCAAAAATAAGTCCATCTCTTGTATATATTTATGCAATTTTTTTGTAATAAATGATAATGCTTGTAATTTTTTTCTTGGTTGGTAATTTTATATACACATTTTAATAGCAAAAAAGTTAAACAATCATTGCTTAACTTTTTACATAATGTTTTTAATAGAATTTTAAACATTGAAAATTTTCATTTACATAAAACTTTGAACTAGTTGACATTTCAGCAGATATAAAAAGATAAAGTTTTAAGATAAGCTCCACCTGTGTTAAATTTCTTATTGAAAATTTTAATTGGGTGAACAGCAGAGATTCAGAGTATTCTTAGTGAAAGTGAAAAAGTGGAAGAGGAGTAACTTGCTGACCAGGATATCATGCTGTCTACTTGATAGTAGGAGTTTAAAAAATGGTAAGAAACAACCAAATAACTAATAAATGGGGTGGAATTTATATTATAGGGTTTGCACTCTTATATTTTTAAATGGCTGGTGATGAGCACGTGGAGCAGAAAAATTCTAGAAAAATAGGATCCAAGACTCACTTGTTCCCCCCCCAAAAAGTAGTCAGCCCTTGGTAAATTAAATAGTTTCAGGAACCTGATTGAACAGAGTAGTCATATGCTGGTGCTTTCAAATATGTCCGTGTGTTTTGAATTTGTCCCATGCAAAAATAAAACTTGCATTTGGAGCCAGTCATGTGACATGCATACCAATATATATTCTATGCCTTTGAAAGCTTTCTCCCTCTCTCACATTCTGACTCCCAGCTGGACAGCTCTCTCACATACACTCGTACAGCCTCAGACAGTTCACCACGTACTACTTCAGGCATGCAACCTAAAATATGAGCCAGCAATGAAATTGGTATATTTGCCACACTCTAATATTCTAAAGTTTATATGGACATCCATATTACCTCACATATAGACACATTCAACCAGCCAACAGATAAATATTTTGCTGCAGTGTACTCTTTAGTTTCTTCACATGCACATAGATACACATACATATGCATAAGTAAGAACAGTTACCTTGTAACCTCTTGTCTCAACAACAAATACATGCACACACATATGTTTGAACATTCACATAATATTTGTATCAGTCACACCCACACATACATATGAATACCTAACAAACAATAGTCGAACATTTTCCTAACTTGTATTGTTTTTTCTTAGTTATTTAGTATATGAAATTGTCTGTTTTGTGTTATCATGTTGTGAATTTTCTTTTGTCTGTGTTGTTCATTTTTTGCATTGTAAATTGTGGAATGATTCTCAAAGTTTTGTTTCTAACAAACCTTAAGAGAACTCACCAGCCAACTCATCCTCCACAATATATAGAAATATACATGAAGCTTCCTTTCATTTAGTACTGAGAACTTACAAAGAAGCTAAATTATTGAATGTCTATTATATGGTATTGAGTTCCTGGTAAGTTCATGGATAACATGTTTTGGCTTATACTTTGGTGTATATGTGAGATTAGTGGCTTGATTTCAAAAAGGTATCTTCTGAGTGTTATCAGAACCTGGTTGTTGAAGCAGTCAAAAGTGCATGTGTGTGTGTGGGGGGGACTAAAGAATTAGAACTGCCCATTTTTGAAAGGAGGGATATTATTTATATGCTTTTTATATAATCAAGAAAGTGTCCACAGTGTTACACTGTGGATCTTTCTTATTGATCAAAATAGGCTTAATTCTTTGTTTGCTGTTATGCATGCCAGTTAGACAGTGTCAGTCTGGAGTGATTTGGAGTGTAAATGTATGCAAAAATGTATGCAAAAAAATTCTAAAATATATTTTAAATTTTAAGGAGATAATTTGAAATGTACATTCATGTTAAGATAGACCCTGATTTTGTATGTATTTAGTATTCCTTTTCCAATATACAGCTCCTCACTAATATGATTGAACAATTTCATTGCCAATTATTTTATCATAATTATGATTTATGAGTTTAGGGTGTATGTGCTGAATGTATTATTCAAGTGTAAGTAAAAAGAAAATTCACAAACTAAAGAAGCTACCACATTGTTTCTTTTCACATATTGGTTTTATTCTACATTCCTTAGAAGAAAGTCCTCATGGTATTTGACTTTCAGTTCCTTTGTGTGAAGGGTTAAGGTAATTTTGGCACAAGTGCCTGATCAAGTCAACATGTCATTGAGTTGGTGTGCTTATTTGCAACTACAATATATCTGGGTTCTAGGAGCAGCTGAGAAAAATGACCTTCGTTGAGTGAAGTTGGCAGTAAAAATATAAGAGAGCAAAAAAAACAAAAAAAAACAAAGGAAGAGCCTGAATCTTGAAATTTAAATCCAGTTTAAAATATAGAGTTAACAAGTTTGAATTCAGAGTTTTCCTTCTCTTAGACTGGTTGCCTCATCAAGGTGGAAGAATCCAGTTTGTCCTACTATTTACCCATAGCTGGAGGGAGAATAATTGGATTCATGCATATTGGGAAAAATATAAATTTATATTCTTTATTCTTATCATTTTACTTTTTTTCTTTTTTTTTTCTAATTCTATTTCATTATTTTGTTTGTCCCACTACAAATTACTGCAAGTGTTTGTAATGCAATTTTGACAATTCAATTTTCTTATTTGCCAAATGCAATAAGATTTGTAAATAGACATCCATATCAAAATGAATCTCTTGATTCTATATTATTAAGAAATTTTACAAATTTGCCATGGCTAGGATTTAGGATGATTGCTTCTTGGAAGAAGCATTTGAACTCTATAGAAAGAATACATTTATTTAGGAAAGACTTTAATTTTTACAATCCAGGAACTGGTTCTTTAAACTTCTGTAATTTTAGTAACTCGTTCATACAAACATGTATAAACTGGTTAAATCCTGTCACTGGTTTTCAGGCAGGGGCAAAGTACTAATGAGTTTTACTGCCAAGGATTCAGAGTAGGTTAAAGTAAATAGTACTAAAAAAAATTTACTTGTCAGACATGTCTTTTTAAATCAGCAAGTACTGTATTTATGCATTGTACATGCACAATTTCTTTCTTTCGTTTTCGTTACAGATCCGGTGCCTTTCAGGAAGACTTTCACCCGTGCCTTAGGACCAACTGACCTGTGTTTGACTGCCATTGGCACAGAAGCCTTCTCTACTTTAGTCTTCGAAGGTCTCGTCCAGGCCATTGGGCTAATGAGTAGAGTGTTCACCAATGGTCTGGGAGACTGAGGTTCAATCTCAGGTCATACCAAAGACTCAAAATTGGTACTTAATGCAGCCTTGCTTAACATTCAGCATTGTAAGGTAAGGATCAAAGGTAAAGTGGAGCAATCCAGGAAATTGAGTAGTGCCTTTCCCTACACCTTGGTGCAGTAGCTAATGAAAAGGGAGCCTTTGGGTCATCCTCGACTAAGGTCGTCAACTTTACTTTTACTTACATGCACACAAAGCACATACAATATCATTCATAGATTAGTACACCCCTAATACATTTTAAAAAGTCAATTTTCAACTCAAAAAAAAGATACTGCAATTTTATTATTTCAAGTGGAACATTACACAGTCAAAAAGGAATATTATTAGGTATTATTTATTACCAAACTCTACAGCATTAAAACTCTCTAAATCAAAACTAGGAATATGTAGCAGTCCAAAAATAAGTACACCTCTTATATATATTATTTGGTATTATTAATTACCAAACTCTACAGCAGTGAAATTTCCTCACCAAAAGATATGAATATGTCCTATTTACCAACCCCTCCGCTTGGGCAGTCTATGACACAAGGTCAATTTTTAAGCGGAGTTTAACAGGTTTTAATTCAGAGTTTTCCTTCTCCTAGACTGAAGAACCGAGTCTGTCCTACTATTTACCCATAGCTGGAAGGAGAATAATTGGATTCATACCTTTCCCAAGGATATTAGTGCTATGTGAAATGCAATCAGTCCAGGATTTGAACTTGTGTTGCCGTGTTCATTTCCTACGACGATAACAATTACGCCACGGGCACCTCCAAAAGATATGAATATGTAGCCATCCAAAAATAAGTACACCCCTAATATATATCATTAGGTATTATTTATTGTCAAACTCTACAGCATTAAAACTCTCTAGCCAAAAATAGGAATATGTAGCAGTCCAAAAATAAGTACACCTCTTATATATATTATTAGGTATTATTCATTACCAAACTCCACAGCATTGAAACTCTATAAGGAAAAATATGAATATGTAGCAATCCAAAAATAAGTACACCCCTAATATTAACATAATTTTATTTTTGGTTACAGAGTTTCAATGTCCTCTCTCACATTTATGCATGCTAAGTGATAAGCCATGTACATAGATATACATACATACGAGGTGCATACGATAAGTTTCCAGACTTTTGTTGATAGTACACACATGAAACTCTAGTCCCCTTTGAAGTATTCTCCTCTGGCTGTAATGCACTTGTTGTACCGTTCCAAAAACTTCTGGAAGGCTCCATGGAAGTCCTCTTGTATTAGCATGTCAATGACCTTCATCACAGCCTCTTTCATCTCCTCAATTGTCTCATAACAACAGCCTCTGAGCTTAGGGAATAACCAAAAGTTACAGGGAGCAACGTCTGGACTATAGGGAGGGTGAGGAACTGTCTTGATGCCCATCTTGCTCAAATAGTCTGTGACAAGGATGGAGTTGTGGACTGGTGCATTGTTCTGGTGGAAATGTCACTGAGCCGATTTCAAGAGTGCTGGCCTTCTTCCCAAGGAATCTCTTCCTGAACTCCCTTAAAACCTCAACATAGTAACCTTAACCCTAAGCCTAACCCTTTGGCCAATCAACTCTGGTCTATTGACTTCCTTACTCCTCCCATACCTCTCATAATCCCTCACAGACTCCCTGCCTTCCTTGAATCTCTTATACCACTCAAAAACTGATGCTCGATTCATGCAAGATGGTCAAAAAGCAATCTGAAGCATTCCATACATTTCTGTGGCATTTTTTCCAAGTTTAAAACAGAATTTTATTACATAACGTTCTTCTAAAGTGTCCTCACGTCCAGATTGCATTTTTGAAATTCACCAGCTGTGATAATCAGACTTTAGTAGGGTATATTCCAATTGCTGCTGTAGCTGTTCATTTGAACCTGAAATCATAAGAATTGGTCAGTCATCTCATAAGATGTATAGCAATAACATAGTGAATTTTCAAGAGTCTACAACAATTTTAAATGCCCGTATGAAAAAAGTCTGGAAACTTATCATCTGCACCTCATATGTCAATGTATGTATTTATATACATATAGACAGATAAATTGACAGTTATAAATAGACTGAGATAGATAGATAGATAGATAATTTTTCTTGTTAATTGTTAATTTTACATTAAAAAATACATCATCTGTACAATACAAACACACGTGTGTACACACACAAACACACATAAAAAATAAAAATAACATACCTTACCTTAGTCATAAAAAAATTAGTAAGGCATATCGAGCTGTCAAACTTTGATGGACAAATAGTCCAGGAGAAGGACAACTTTGAAATAAAACCCAGGACCAGGACTCTCTAACATAGTTGCACATTGTTATCAACTTTGTTCTGCTGTTATTGAGTCACATTCTACTTTAGAAATTCATGGGCATCTTATATGGTATAACGGCTTGCAAGTTTGGTTAGCAAACCATTATTAGTGAATTTGATTCTCACTTGGTGTTTTTATTTCTAACCTGCCAAACTAAGCTAAGCTTAACTGATAAATACTTATAGCATTGATGTAACAACTAAAATTGAATAAATAAGTTAAGGGAAATATTCTATAATTAGCATTTATGTTTGGTTTGGTTTCTTGGTTTAATGGCATATCAACCTTTGTGGGTTATTAATACCAAACGTTGTATACCATGATGAGGGAAGATTCATGGAGGAAGAATGACCATAACACTTGTTTAAAAGAATATAATTCTCACACTTTATTCTTGAAAGGAGTTGAAGTTTCTGTGGTTTATGAGAGACAGATGGATGGTGGGAGAAAAAGACAGACTGTTATATAGACCCATAACTTCTTCTCTTGACCATATCACACTGTGTTATCTTCAAGATTCCGCTTAGTACTTTTGTTTCTCGACTGGGGGAGGTACTCAACTGAAGGCTTCTGCAAACCGCCACCTCCAACGGACACTCTCAGTGACTGCAAACTGGCACTGACTCAGGTACTCACTGACTCCAACTGATCAGACCCTCACATGGCATCTGCATATATCATTTCATAATGCCCATGACTTCAGATAAACCATGTGACAGCTTTTATTTATTTACACAGGTGTGTCTCATTCAGAGAAATCTCTGATTGATGGCTTGAGCAAAGGTCAATAGCAACACAAAGTTATCCTTGTAGAAGAATAGCAGTGATACTATTTAACCCAGGGATGAGGAGACAAGGGGTTCATACCTTTCCTCAGAGTAATAGTCTGAAACTGAATGCAATAACATGTGGGGATTAGAAAAAAAATGAAATAAAATAAAATAAATTAAAAAAATGTAGCAGTTCTTAAAAACTCTCTGATAGGAAGCAAGAACAGTATACGCCTAAAGAAAGAGGCTGAAGAGAAATTCTGTAACTTCATGCATACTGCCAGTACTGAGAGGACCATTTTTCTCTTGGCGGCTAGCTGTGAGCACATGAGCTGATTGGGTCCCGTGGCTTAATACTTAACCATGTCAGCTGGTAGCAAGCTGCGCCTGCTAAAATACCTTACTGAAAACACCCACTGTACAACAAATGAAAGGCCACCTTTTACCACCAAAAAGCATACCTCACTGAAAATACCTACTGGATATACCAAAAACTGTAGACTCATCACCCACTGAAAATGACTCAAATATATCTTAACATCTTGTATAGGAGATACAACTCTTTCTACAGGTTTCAGGAAAAATTTCCCATCCACAGAATGGTCATTAAACCCTAAAATAAAGTTGGAATTTAAAAGGTATCTTCGTCTCTTTCCTTCCTTCCTTCCAAAGGAGTCCGATACTTAAACCCAAACTCAACAACTGATGACCAACAACTTCCACCATCACAAAATTAATAACCAACAAAATCTTCTCAGTTCCATAAACACTACTGGATTTTAAACTTACTTACTTTGAGGCCTAATATACTGCAATTGATTGATAGATATACAAACCTATAAATATTAGAATTGTGGACACAATAAATCCATTACTTAAGTTTTATGTGTTTTGCACAATCTTCAAATGGGTAAGAGATAAATGTGGCTAGTCTAACATCTATATCGCATGAAGTTTAGTCATGTGATATGGTGTTATTGTTGAAGACATTTACACAAAAAATAATGTGGTTAGGTGTTAGTACATGTGACATTCAAATGAGAAAAAGATTTTGTTTTTATTCTCTGGCAGTCTAAAATTGAGGAGGATAAATTATGGATTATACAGGGTCAAGTTGTAGATAACATACAAGACATTTGTCTCTACTTAGATACTAATTTGCTTTTCTTGTTCAACAAATTGTTCTCAGAATGTTCCAGGGTGCATGATTTTTCTTTTAGACACAATCTACTGTTATGGTCATCTCCTTTATTAGTTTTTTTTAATAAAATCTCATTTTATTATAGGATCTTTGCCCACTACTTTCTTTATATGCTATATATATTTGGATAAAGTGATACTGTTTGTCTAAATTTCTGAGATGAAGCTTGATAATTATCATTCTCATTTAAAATATTCAGACTACTGACCTCATCTTTATTGTTATAATCATTGTTTCGGCCGATATATCCTTCAGTCTTCTTCAGGTGTTTCCTGTCGAACTCAGGAGTCCACACAGAATCTTGAACTGAACCCTTTATTTAAAACATAAGGATAGACTGTTCCAATTCTCTTAGTCATGACTGGGTACTAGTGTTAAGCTATAATAAATATTCATTGTTATTCTCACCTGTTGTTGGGATTGAACCTGCAACTTCCAGATAATCTCACTCAAATACACTTTCTAAATGCCTTATCCACTGTGCCATGTGTCCTTGCAGGAAGTTACAAGTTCAATCCCAACAATAAGAATAATAATGAATACTTATTATAGCTTAGCACTTGTACCCGGTTAGGGTTAACAGAATTGGAACAATCTACCCCTGTGGTTCAAATAAAGGGTTCATTTCAAGATTCTGTGTAGACTCTCAAGTTTAACATGAAACACTAGAAGAAGGCTGAAGGATATATCGGCTGAAACGTTGGGATTTAAACAATAAAGATGAGGTCATTAGTCTGAGTATTCTAAGTAAGAAAAATAAAGTAATACTATTGATTAATTTAATATTCAATATCAATATTTAAAATTTAATATTCTAAGTAAGAATAATAAAGTAATACTTTTATTTTTGAAGCTGACATTATGGTTGTACTATTTGTTTTTTTTAATTCAATTCAGCGATGTTGATGTATATTTTTTATTGTTATCTTCTTTGTGTATCATATTGTTGCTTAAACAATTACCATTGAAGGGGCATCTAGCTCTATCCCAGCAGTTGCATCTTTCATTCAGGTTATCATCCTTTTCTTTTAATATTTCAAAATTATGCTTGTTGATAATTTTTTTGTTAATGGTCATGCAAGAATTGCTCATTTTAAAACTATTTTTGTTAAGGAGTTTGTTCACTGAAGTGAATTTTTCCAAGTGTATTTTTTATTAATTGGAAAAATATTGTCACCTGATTTGTTTTGATAATTTGGCTATAAGGGGGAAGTTGAACCATATAATGTTTCTCTTTCTTGTTCTTTTGTCATTACTATTGGCGTTTTATGTATAGCTCAGTTTGTTGTATAATGCACTATTTTTGAAGGCTGTAGAGATAGATAGATAGATAGATAGATAGATATGAACCATTGCACCATACAAAGCACCCATAATTTTTGCTGTATTGAAGTAACATGTATACAAAAAAAATAGATCTTTATTGATTATTAATATATCGAAGTAAATTCAATTATTTTCCCTTTATCTATACTCTGTTTTTTTAATTAAAAAAAATAGTTAAATGAAATGTCAAGAATTCAGTGTTGAGGTCAGCAGACAAAAATTATTTTCAACTCTTGGTTCAGGAGAAAGATATACTGAACATTTTTAAGAGTTAAGGAAAAAAGATTTGACAACATGTTTATCATGGGAAAAATATCTGGAAAAACAAATGGGTCAGCCAGAGGACAACCAGTGGTTGAGATAGACAGAAATACATTGTTTATAAAGAAAAGATATTTTGCCCTATTTTGTGGAAAATGATTCACAAGTATGATTTAGCAATAGCTCAATGATAAAATTAGCATTGTAGGATGTTGTTTTAAAATTAAGGATTCTCAACATAGAACATTCATATCAAGTTAACCAACATAAGAAAAGGAACAAGGAATATGCATGTTTACTAATCTTAGTTTAGACTAGCATGAGGCTACATCAGTTTGGTACACAGAAGACGCGAACATACCACATTTTTAAATAAGACTTAAAGAAAGAGTGTTTAAAGTTGACTATTTCCCTCACCTGAAAAGAGGTGATGAGAAATCAGAAGAAAATTTTACCTATGAACTTCTCCGAATAAAAATAAAGCAGATTAACAATTACCTGTATATATTATGTATCATGAGTGCAATTAATTAAATTCAAATTAAAAGCCTTAAACTTTAATATTATATTGTCTAAAAAATATATGCTATTTACATCACATGACTATGTTAGGTTCATAGCACTAATGTGAAATGTATGAATCCAATTACAGTGGAACCTCGGTTATTGAACAACTCCTAAGTTCAACCAAAAAATTTGAATAAAAAATGGTTCAGTGATCAAACACACGAGTCAAGCTAATGAATGTGTGTGAATGATTGTTGAGTCAAACAGAACATGGCTAAATGGCTGGCCAAGTCTAACCAAGCAGCATTGTTTCAGTTTTTGAACAAATTGGTAGTCAAACATAATTTTGGTACAAATTGTGCTCGACAACTGAGGTTCCACTGTATTCTTTCTCTAGCTATGGGTAAATAGTTGAATAAACTGTACTATTTAACCTTAGTATGGCAGTCTATCTACAAGAAAAACTCTGGATTCAAACCTGTTAAACTTTGCTAAAGAATTGACTTTGTGTTGCACACTACTCATGTAGAGAGATTGGATAAATATATATGTTAGGTTTAGGGTATATATTTACCCAATCCCTCTGTCATAAACAGGATATGATGCAAGGTCAGTTTTTAAATGGATTACAGCTAGTTTTGATTCATTTTATTACAAGACAGACCAAACTTATAGAACCCAGTCTACCTTACACTCAACCCATATCCCTTAGAGAAGCATTTACATAAAGGGAAACATGAATTAACCTCATCAAGGAATAGAACTAAGTATGTCAAGTTCATTTCCTATGATGATAACCTTTTATTCTATATGTTAGGTGGGTTGCAAGCTGATTTAAGTAGGGATACTATAGTTTAACAGATGAATAAGATATTTTGCCAGGACAAAATTGGTTCTACTTGTACAAGGGCCATTCAAGGAATATTGTGAAGTTTTTGGAAAAAAACAAAATAAATAGTTTTTTTCCGAATTTTATTTTATAAATGAAAACTTTGTATTTCTTATAATTGGATTATAGCAACAATCATTTCAATATCACAAAGATTTTGGGACTACTTAAAATGGTACCAAATCAGAGTGCTTCAGGGTTGAACAGAGGTCAGTCATCAAATTTTTAGTGACTGAGAAGTAAAAACAATATGAAATTTACTGAATAATATGTGATGTGTATGGAGAAGTATGTTTTAATAAAAAAATATTTGTAAGTGGGCTAAATTGTTTAAAGAATGTTGAAATAGTATTCAAGACAAAGACAGGCCAGATATGCCCATAATAGCAAGCACACCTGAAATGGTGAATTCAGTTTATGTGCCCATTTTGGCTGACTGAAGAGTTACAATAGAAGACATTTATTTACAACTGGGAATTTCTGTGATTGCAGCACATAAAAATTTAGTATGATGACCTTGCTTTTTCTATGGCCAAGTTGTAGTTGGGTTCCCAAAATAATGATGCCAGTGCACAAGGCCTGACACTGCAGCAAGGACAGTGTAAACCATTTGTCAGTTTGGTTGGGAACAGCTGCCACATCCTCCTTACTGTCTGATTTCCACTTGTTTGGCCCATTCAAAGAATTTCTACGTGGAACAAAGTTTTTGAATGTTGATGAAGTGAAAAGCACCATGAGCTAAAAAGTCAGTGCTGAAAGAATACAAAAACTTGTTTTTCTATGGGAAAATGCATTTTAAAGAATGAAGATTATATTGAAAAATTAAGCAAGAATCTTGAGTGTAAGTATTGTAAAATTCACCTTACTTATTGAATGACCTTTGAACTTCAAGGGTTATAATTTGGGGGAACAAGTTTTGGACTGAATCTTTGAGGGTAAATTTACTATATTGATAAATAGTCACTAAGTTTTTATTGTATGAGTATATCCAAATTCCAATCAAAGTTACCAAATTTATATTTCAATGAGAGTGTATGCTGAAGAGAGAAATATGGTAGAAGAAATAAATTTAAAAAATTTTTAAAAATATGACAGTGGAAAATCAAAGTTTTCCAAGGAATGGGGAATCAGTTGGATAAATTAAATACATCTCTGTCTAAAAGACAAGTTTGTTAATCATTAATAGTAATACCAACAATAATTAATAACACTTGCACAAGATAACAAAAAGGTAGCATGCAGTAAGAATTAAAAATGCAATTTGTCTGAAAGGGAAGTTTACAAAACATTGTTAAATGGAATCAACAATCTGTAAGTTACAAAGCTTAGCATAGCCTGGTATAAATAGTGGAGCACTTATACAGGGAAGTGTTCAGATAATATCCATGAAGTTAGGCATTTACCTCGAAAAATGTTTATCAGATAACGTCTATAAAGTTAGGCATGGTTTCATTGAAGCATTATTCAGGTAATATCTATAAAGTTAGGCTTTCATCTAATGAAGTGTTCATAATGTAATGTTTTTGAGGTTAGGCATTCATCCAGGGAAATGTTTATCAGATAATATCCATGAAGTTAGACATTCATTCAAGAGTTCATCAGTTAATATCAATTAGGTTTGGCATGGTTTCAGAGTCGGAAAATCTTTGTTATTCATTGTAGTACTATGTAATATTACCATCTATTTTTTGAAATACATTTTATCATGTACTTCATGGTATGCTTGCCACACCCAATCAGACTGTGTTTCTTCCTGATTCAGTTACTTGTTATATGCATCTATCTGAGTCAATACAGTTTTAGATAATAAGTGGCTGATACAAACACAGAAAGATGACATCCAATCTTAACAGGAACTATGCAATATACTGAAAAGTTCTTAGGCCGACTAAGGAGGAATTGATCTAAAGCAGCAGTCAGGGAAAAGGATGAATTATCTTAGGGGGACAAAATAATGATTTTTGTAGGTAATGAATGATTACTAAACTTCACTCTTCTCCATAGAAATATTCCTAAATTTTGTTATTGTATCCTTGAACATAGTTATGTTAGAGTAATGGCAAAAACATTTTTCTGGGTCACCAATCAAGAGCTATGAAGTTAACATTCTATTTGACGAATTCATGCAACATTATACCTAAGGTATATTGTTTATCAACTTTCTTTAACTCTTCTAAAAAGGAAAAAAAGAGGAAAATTTGATATATAAAGAAGTAAAAAAGATTATTACCTTCCTAGTTGGACTGAGAATGTTTTCAATAGCCTCCTCATCACCCTTTAATATGTGTTTTGTATGAGGAAATGCTTGAGCCAGTTCAGTATTTTCACAAATTCATTCCTCACCATTTGTTATACATTTGTTGACTTTTGCCAAAGAAAACTAAGGTTAGTAAATAAGAATATAAACACAAATAAAATAAACAATATAGATAAATACAGAAACAATAAGAATAAAAATGAATGAATATAAAAACAATGATAATAAAATAAATAAAAGTAAAAGCAATAATAATAAAAGTAAATGAATTTGAAATAACATAAATAAAAACATTGCAGAGTTAAATTAATACCATTACATAACAAACAAATATTAAATAACATATATTCAACGCAGAATAAAAATATATATTCTATACTGATACTATTCATAGACATATATATATATATATATATATATATATATATATATATATATATATATATATATATATATATATATATATATATATATATTATCCAATGCCAAGTCAGCCTATGCTGGGAAGGCTTCTTTTTTCAGATTTTCTTTCACCAATATCCATGTATTCTAAAATCTAAAAGAGAGCACAATGTAAAATAATGATAAATTGAAATACAGAGAAAATAATTCCATATAAAAGAAAAATCTTTAAAAATGACTCATATTTTTGGTAACAATATTTATTTCAGCAGACCCTATATTTTTTTAAAATGTTACATCTGCATCTTCAGACAAAGAAATAATGAGAAATTTCTAATGAAGATTTTGAAAATCCCACAAAATTCTGGCCACCCTATCTCCCTAACCCAAAATGGTGGTCAGAATTTTGTGGGTATATATATATATATATATATATATATGATTAATAGGATAGACAGTTTATGTCAGCCTATTCTATCTTTGATCTGTTCAAATCTCTGTATGAGTCATTTGATTCTATGTCTTTCTTAAATTCATTCCATGAAAAGGTCAAACAACTCATGTGAAGACTTGAATTGATTGAAGACAGAATAGACAGAAATGAAGTGTCTGTTCTATTTAATCAAACATGTTTAAAAGAGAAAACTCTGTCCAAATATAAACACACACACACACACACACACACACACACACACACACACACACACACACACACACACACACACACACACACACACACACACACACAGACATATATATATATATATATATATATATATACACTCATACATATATACATATGTGTGTTTTTTCATTAGAAACATTCTTTTGCCCAGATGATAACTTCCAACTGATATAAAGATTCATCTGTTATGTTTATTTTATTTCTCACACTTGAAATAATTCTAATAGAATGTTTTTGTATTCAAAATTTTGAAGTCAAAGTGTGTTGGCATAAAAACAAACAAAACAAACAAATAATAAACAAATCATTAAAACTACACCAATATATATTTTTCTTTTATTTCCTTTATCTACATATATTCTGTCCAATTCATTTAATTCCTTCTCACTTATAGGTATATGTGTATGTGTGTTCTATATATACTATGTAATATACATATATTCTGTATGTATACTATATACATAGTATATATATGCAATTTATACAATTAGTACATATATTTTGTATATAATATATAAATTATATAACATGTATATACTATATACTATATATACTCTGTATGTACTCTATAATATACATATTCTTTATATAATATATGATATATTCTGTATATTATACATAATATGTAATATATTCTGTATATAATAATATATGAGGGTTGTTCAAAAAGTTTAAAGCCTCACCAAGAAAGAAGAGCCATTGATGAGCATTTTTATTGTGGCAACATACAATTTCTTCTAAAACTAGAAAAACTAAATTAGATTTCTGTCTTAATTTCTGAGATGAGAGATGTGCAACAAATCTAAAATTTAGTTCAGGCTTAGAACTTTTTGAACAATCTAAAGAAGATGAATTGGGAATGTTTCAATTTGAGAATATATAAGAGGATTCTTATAATTATAATTAGCTTCTCTGATGGAGTGGCTAGCTGAAATAAATCTATAATAGCCAAATGACAGTTTGTTGAGTCTTTTTTCAATTATATATATATATATATATATATATATATATATATTATATATATATATATATATATATATATATTAAGCTTATAAACAGACCAAATTTATTCATGTTAAAAGATAAAATTGAGCAACTAACCGGTTTCGGTCCTACCTGTTCACAGTTAAACTAGGACTGTGATTAAGAAAAAATTGGGGCAATAAACTCTATAATGTAGGAAATATATATATATATATGTATATATATATATATGTATATATATATAATATATATATATATATATATATATATATATATATATATATATATGCAAATTTCATTAAACATAATAGACATTTTATGTCTACATATTTTCTTTTGGATCCGTTCGAATTCCCGTATTACTTTTATCGTATTCTGGGGGAATTGATTTATGTATTGTCCATAGTTGTATGTATCCCTAGTACTTTCTGATCCGACTTTGGGCTATCATCAGGGGAGGATCTATAACAAAAGTGATGTAACTTTTGTTTTAGCATATTACTACTGTGTAAGGGCGTCTTTGCTGTTGGAGCTTATGGCGTTTGTTTTTTAATGTAATTCTATATTTAGTGCCAGTAGCTAAAGACATTTAAGTACATTAGCACTGGTTTGATAATTAATTCTACTGAGTGCCGGCTGCAGGTTTCTAATCTGTAATGCTTCGAGAATCTGAAGTTTTTGTTTATTATTTTGATGTTCTAATATTGTTGTGTTGTTGGTGAGAATTTTCCGTTGTTGTGTTGTTGGGCATGAATGTTTTTTTAAATGCTGAGCTATTGAACTTGTGTCTGAAAGGTGCATTGTAAGTCTCCTCCACAGGGTAGTTGAGATTAAACCAACATATATATTATTATTATCAGAGATACAATCTCCTAAAGGACATCTAAATTTATATATAACGTTGGTTTTTTGCAAAACTCCAATCGAGGGAGAGGAATTATTTATATATATATATATATATATATATATATATTGTAAATGTAAGATATGTATAATATGTATATATTCTGTATATATACTACTGAAATGTATCTGTTGTTCTCTTAATAAAATCTTCATCTGGTAAAGAATAGAAAACCAGGCAAAGTTTCGGAGATGAAACATCATCACTACTGACCCCTGGTGTTTCAGCATTATTTGCTCTTACATTACAAGACTTTATTCATTTATTATTTTAATTGCACTTTTTTAAAAATGATAGTAGTTCTCCAACCAATACAGAATCTACCCAGTTTAGACCTTCACAAGATATTTGTACATTTTCTAATATGATTATTACACTGTAATCAGTTGGATATTAAAGCTTCACAAGTTTATTTTTTATCAGGATATTCATTTCCTTGTAACTTACATATTTCAATACCAACATAGCTATGAAATGATGATATTTAATTGTTATGAAAAATATCTATGCAATTCTTTCATTTACATTTGAATATGTGAAGTAGGTATGTACACATTGGCAGAATATGCATGCTAAATCACTCTGAAAAGTATAAAAGGCTTTGTTAAATTTGACTAGACATGTAAACTTGTCAATTGCTAAGGCATATGACAAGCTAAAACTTGCATTTACATTCATAAATTTCTTAAATGAGTTTTACAAATTAGATTTAATTAAAACCTACATTATCTTTCATTTTAACTATGGTGATGTTATTTTACAAGACTTAATCAAACAACTACAAAACCAAATTGAAAAATTACCAAATAAATGTGTTTATTTTATCTTCAACTTATTTGAATATGATTAACTAAGTGCCTTTTTAAAGAAAAATAAGATTTTAAATAAGGAGATTGCTTCCTAGTCTTACTTTAATGTTTAACATGAAACATCACTAAGCACTTAGTTATTTGTATAACAATATTAGAACTCAAAATGAAATTTATAGTCATTTCAGAAGAAATAGACAAACCGTAACCTTAAACCTAGACCCAACTCTTTTAATGAGATTTTAAAAAACATTAATATAAACAATATTTCTGTGGACTCCTTCTGACAAAAATGTAAAAATCATTTACTAAATTGTCTGTTATTTTGGAGTCTTGTATATTAAAACTATAATTTAGAAATGCTATTCCACATTCTAAAGTTTATTGTTTTCATGTTAGTTTGCTAGTTTCTTGTTTCTTTTGTAATTTTTGTTGATCCAGAAAGTGAACAGTAATGTATATTTTAACATAGAGTTGGTTGGTTGGTTGGTTGGTTGGTTGTATCTTACAGCATATCAATCCTTGTTGGTTATTTAATGAAAAATTCTATTTATACATATATATTAAATATATATGATTTGTAAATGAATTGTTTGTCAGTAACATTAGTCTTAAATGAGCCAGAGTTTATTTGTTTACACACAATTAAATGGCTTCAAATATAACTATCAAATGATAATAATAGTTTTTGTCTAAATTTTTTGAAGAAATTTCATAATTTTTATCAGCATACTTGATAGTACAGAGGGTGATGAAGATGTTAAGTTTATAAGTCCCAAAAATTCACTCTGCATTGTCTGGCAAAGACACATGGAGCTGTGGATAAGGTAGTTGGTTGAAAAGTGCTTCTGAGTAAAATTATCTGGAGGTTGCAGGTTCTATCCCTACTACAGATAAGAATAACAAGGAAAACTTACTATGGCTTAACACTTGTACCCAGTCAACCCATGTGGGTTAAATACAAGGCTCAATACAAGGATCTGTAGAGGCTCCTGCTCCTGAATTTGACAAGAAACACCCGAAGAAAGCCAAAGGACATATTGGCTGAAATATTGTGAGCATAGTGATGAAGACAGTAGTCTGAATATTCTAAATGATTAAAACTAATAGTTTTATTTGTACACATAAATGGGAGCCTAAGAGGTACTCCCACTCAGGGTCAAAGTGGACCTGGTAGTAATAGCAATGAAAAGGTACTCCATATTCCCCAAAGCTCCAGAACTGGAGTCTCACTATCAGATAGTTTCACATCATTTCCAGGACACCCATGGGGAAGACTCTTACCCAACTGCAGAGAGGTAGTCAGGGTATCCTACAGCCCCAGTCAACTAGACTCTTTTAAGGTAAGACAACATCCCCTTACATTTATAATGAATAAAAACCTTTTTATTCTTGTTATTCTGTAAACAAGGACAGTTTATCTCACAAATACTCCTTCCAGATTTATTAGACAATATTCAAATACCTTCTCATTACTTAGTTTTGTGAAATACAAGATTAAGCTTAATATATATCAAAGAATATCTGCCTTTGCAGGTGACCAGTTCCATAAACAAGTGAAGACACTTTTTTTGGTTTTTGGTTTATAAAATCATCTGAGGAAATCTTTTATAAAATTAAGTATACTGACTTACAGAATAAAACAATTTCCAATTGAATTTTCAAATTATTAATAATAGTAAGAGACTACATTTGTGGTTACTCCATTCATTATGTTTTTGCAAGGGAGATAATTCATTCACCATCATCATTATCAAGATATATCTATTGCATGAATTCCTTTGACTTTCTCTCACTATCCATCCCTATTGGCTATTGCTCGAGGTAGGTCCTCTAGATAGTACTCAGTGTTTGCATAAAGCTGATGAATGTAAGTTTTCGCTGATTTTGCATAGGAAAATGTTGCCTATGAGTTTGTCCTTACTCCTCCAGCTATGCTCAGCATGTCTTGTCTCTCTTAGATGGTTTGCAAGATGGAAAGTGAATGGCCATACAATTGCTGTTTTGTAAGATGCTGCTTCGAGGATTTGTTCAGAACAGCATATAGCACTAGTGTATATTCTCCATCTATCTTTTTCCCTTAACATTTTGTTAAATTCCAAATGCTGTAACCATACAGTAGTACTGACATAGCAGCAGTTTGAAAGCATTTTTGTTTTATTCTATTAGAGAAATCAGATTTCCACATGGTTGAGAACTTGTCAATAGCAGTCCATGATTTACACATGCATATGTTGACATCCCTTTCAGAACTTGAAATTAATTGTAATATGAAATTGGTCGAGCGTTCTATACGGTTGGTGACTCAGAAATTGATCATCTCTGAGGGGATAATTCTGTTGAGGGGAGTATGATGTTGAAAGACCCGAAACTCCCCAATGACTCAGAAGATTAAAACATCACTGACAACACCTACTGGCACTGGTTTAAGCGCGTGTATTCAAGGTATGTGTAATATGTAAGGTTGGTTGGTTGGTTGGTTGGTTTTTCTTTTATGGCATATCAATCCTGGTAGGTTATTTAATGCCAAATCCTGTTTATACATATATATTAGATATACATGATTTGTAAACAAATAGCTTGTAGGTTACCTTGTGTTTAAATGAGCAAGAGCTCATTTGTTTGAACACTATTAAATAGTTTCAAGTATTGCTATGTAATACTAATAATTCAATTTAACAGTCATTTGTTTGCTCACAGTTAAATGGTTTCAAGTATAATAAATGATTAAATATTTGCATTTCACCTATAGATAAGACCCTAACCGGTACTACCATTCTGGGTCAGAGTGGACCTGGGAGTAATGGAATTGATGGGGTAGTCAACCGTCCCAAAGCTCCAAGACTGGAGCCTTACCATCAGGTGAAGTTTAGCGCCATATCCAGGATTCTCATGAGTGGGAGTCTTACCCCTCTGCAGAGATGCAGTCATATTTTACAGACCCAGCCAACTGGGCTATAATTATGTAGATAGGCTGTGACTCAATATTGAGCTTAGTTGGCAAAGTTTGTTTTGAAGGCTTTTCATATTTACTTTTTAAAAAAATGATTATCTCATGGCTTCTAAGGAGTTTGTCAGAATCTCCCAGACACACAGATGCCAAAAATGTTCCCCCAAAAATAAAAATAAAAAGATCTGTTGTTCACTGTCTCTGTCTGTCTCTTTGCCTCTTTCTCTGTCTATCTGTCTGTCTGTCTCTATCTATCTATGTTGCTGCTGACACAACAAGGACTAATACATTAAAAAAAAACTTGCTCTTCACACACTGTTCATTACTGCCAACATGTGTACTTTTTAATTCTAGTGTTACTTACTATAACAAAATCAACATGGAACATTCAACAACAAAACTCTTGGTTAAATACCAAATTCTCTGAAGATATTATACTGAACTCAAGCACTTCCCTCATATAAAACATTCTGTTAAACTATCATTTATTCAAACAACATTCTTCTGTTAATAAACAATGTTTATAAAATATCTAAATTGTTTGTACAAACAATTTAGTTGCATTTTCATTCAAATTATTGAACTGCTTATCAATAAACAAATTAATAAATATTTGTGTGCAGAAGTATTATGTTATTAACAAGGCCAATTTACATCAACAAATTTAACTATGATAAGTTCTACTTGAAAGGTTCTTTAAAATTTTAACATGATGTGGTTTGACTGAATTATGAAAAATATAACCCTTCTTTATGAACTAAGTTTTTTGTTGTAATGGTTGTATTCTCCCTCAGCGATCCCATAACCTGGTTTGATCATGAGGGTACTACTCATGTAGTGTGTCTTGGGAAAGAATATTCTGACGGAGCCCATCCCTCTCCTGGTCTACAACTGGTTTGAATTTAGAATTTTTCTTTCTTCTGGAGTGGTTGCCATCCCAATTTTAAAGTGCCCAGTCTGTATCTACTATTTACCCATTGCTGGAGTAAGAATAGTTGGATTTATACTTTTCCTAAGAATATTTGCACAAATTGAAGAGCAAACAGGATCTTTCAGGATTTGAACTTTGGTATGATGATAACCATTATTCCACAAGTGCCTCCAATTATAGTTGCCATTCTTAAAAAAATAAAAGAATTAGCACTTTGTCAATTTTTTTTAGAGTCTAGATCATTGATTCATTTTGAACTATCTTGTTAAAGAGAGTTTTTGTTTTGGAAAGTATTGAGTACAGTACATAATAGACTTTCAGTCTGTTCATGCTTATCAAAGAAATGAATCTGAAATAGGTTATGAGTACTGATTGATAAAGGTGTTGTTTGGAATAACAAGAATGATAAGAAATCTAACAAAAAATAAAAGATAAATAAAAATCCTCATTTAAACACAAGACTGAAAAAAAAAGAATTAAGTAAGTAGATTTGTTGGGGTAAGAAGATACTAACATTAGAGTATTTGCAAGAATAGAAAGAATCATAAGAGTGGGAGGAAAATAATGCCTTGATGAGAGGGGAGGCAGGGAGGAGGAGTTGTAGGAGTAATAGGAGTAGTATTGTTTGATGGGAAGAAGACCAGAAGCAAATAAAATGGGAGAAAGAACTTCCATGTAACTATTTAGTACAAAGTTGCTGACATATTAGGCTGGTTTATGTCATGAGGGAATTGAGATGAAACTCTTTTTATCTGAAAAACAAACATAGTTTTGGTGTGGATGCCTGAAAACTCCAATAGATGAGATTTCTTGTGTGCTTTATTTCTGTTAGGTCTCCAATAAAAGATAAGGCAAAGTTTTGCTTTTGGCCAAATCTCAAAATCAGAAAAGCAAAAAACGCTCAAGAATATCACTAATCTTTTTAAAGTTATATTAATTAGGCCACAAGAAATAAATAAAGAAAATAGAATGAAAGGAAGGAAAAAAGATAATAAGAAAGAAAGGATTTGGGTAGATTGAGATTAAAAGAAAGAATTATTGATATAGGTGGAACATAAAGAAAGAAAGAATGTTGATGATAGGTAAAGCAGAAAGAAAGAAAAACAGAATGAAATAACATATGAAAGAATCATGATTATCAGTAGAACAGAAAACATATTTAGCCACACAAAATTAATAAGATTAGAAGTTAACTATATAGATAACTCATGGCTTATTATGAAGTCTAGAAATGGTCAAACCATTTTATATTAATAGAAAAAATTGCCTATCTAGGGCAATAGCACCTTAGTCCCTTTCAAAGTACTCACCTTGGAACTTCAGACATACTTTCCATTTTTCAGAACAGTCTGTAGTTTTCTTTCATGATTACTTGTAGATATTTCATTACATACTTCTTTATCCCTTTTTTTATTTCATTATTTGCATGAACTCCCAGTAGTTCCTTGTATATATCTAGCCACACAAAACCTTCATTTTGTTCTATCTTTTGTCAGTCTCTTGATTTTTGGCAAACAAAAATTGTTCTGTGTCTTTGCTAATTATAATTGCCCAGCCAGCAGGATTAAAAAATGCTGACTGTATCCTCTGAAGAGGGGTAAGAGTCCCTCCCAAACACAAAAAAGGGTATCTTAGGTACGGCACTAAACTGCTTTTGATAGTGAGGCTCCAGTATTGGAGATCTAAGGAGTATGGAGTACACCTTCATGGCCATTACTCATAAGTCCACTCTGATCCAAAGTAATTGTACCTGTTGGGGTTCCATTTTTCATATTCAATTGGACTGTGTGCAACATCCCCAAAAAACTCTTTAGAAACAAAAATAAAAATAAATGTAAATATAGATATACAATGAATGTGATTTCCTAACCTTTAAGCATAAAATAACCCTAAACAGGTTGATAAGCCATTAAAATCCATCAATTTCTTATTATCAGGTCACTCTATCTTCTTAACCTTTAACCTATAAATATTTAATAGTTATCTCCCTTGAGAACATATAATTGGGCAGTGTACAATCGCAAACCATATATTATTATGTTGAAAATTGGTTTATTCTCTATCTTAGATCATTTTAATACTATTTTAATAACAAAAATCATGCTGTATTTTTTTTTTTTTTTTGCTGTATTTAATTTCATCCATTGTTTAAAATCTCCTCTGTTTCAATAACAATTTAAAAAAACAAAAAATACCCCCTCCCCCAAAAATGCAGAAGTTACAGGGTGTGGGAATCTGAAATATCAGGAACCAACAGCATTGAATAATATGATGATTTACCAAAAAAAAAAAAACTAACATGAAAAAAAGAAAACCCCACATAAAACATCATTGTGAATGAAATAGCCACATTGTATACAAGCTGACACTCATTGTCAACTGAGTAACCACTTAAGAGAAAGTCTATTCATGGATGTGCTGTAAAGTCTTTTCTTACTGGATTCCAAGGCCCCACAACCGATTCTTAGGATATTCCAAGATACCTGGATATTTTTTGGATACACTTTATAGATGTCTTCTTTTTAAAAAATATATTTATAAGAGTTAATATGAATAATTAATTTGATTTAAGCAGTGGCACCTGGATAATTTTGTCTTGGTTGAACTGGACATTGACAATAATGTCTTTTTATGTTTGTTCTTGAGTGGTGTGATGATATTTGTCACTGTCTCCCACCAGACAAGACTTAACACAAAAGCCTGAAGGCCGATTAAAGTGTGGATAAAGGGGAGGGGAAGGTCGGGAATGAGCCGAGACTCGAACCCTGCTAGTCATTGACCCACTTAGTGCAATGTGGATCTAATGAGTCAAGCCGTATCACGGACCTAAATCTAGGTCCGGGCACGTATGCCCGCATATAGCTTGAACTAGACTGTGAGGTCTAGTGCTATACAAGGCGTGCATAAGGATCTGAAAAGCAGCTCGCCCACCCGAGGGTTGCCCAGCCGAAGCTAGGGGCCTATTCGGCCCCGAGTTTGCTCTTGATTTCGCCCATCCAGCACGAATGCCAGATGGCCCAGCCAAAAGGCCGAGAAGTGATTTCTTGAGTGGTGTGATAGTCAGTGAGTGAGGCTAGCAAGCCATTTTGTCCCGTCATTTATTGGTCTTTCTGCTGTTTACAGAGGTAATTTTGTATTCTCTCGTATTAGGTCATTCCACTATTTTGGTAGCCTTCCTCAGAGTCTTCTTTTGATAAAATCATTCATGTATGTTTGACATTGCTGGCATTGTGTTTCCATGCTACATGATCAAATCACTTAAATCTTTCCTTGATGTGTGTAATTTTATTTGGTATTCCAAGGTCACTTTTTATATCATCCATTTTTAGTGTGATTTATTCAAAAACCTTTCACCATAGTTTTCAGCTAATCAATTATCCTTGGTTTTCTGCTGACTTCCTTCTTCAAACTCAGTTTCTCCAGCATATGTAGGTTAATTGGTCAAATCGATATATATATATGTATATATATATATATCTCACTATTACAAATGAGTGAATTTGGGAAAGTACTTTGAATTTAGCATTTAATAGTTATCTCCATTGAGTTGAACATGAACACAGACCCAACACAAGTAAGTTGTAAATTGGATTGAAATTCATTTATCTAAAATAAAAAAAATCTTGTTTTGATGGACCGAATTGTATTATTACAATAGCATACATATAGAAATGTATATTGTGTATTTATAAACAAGACATCAGTATTAATGATTAATATGTAGTCATATGTGAGTGTGATCTTTCACGGATCAGTAAAATGTTTTCCCCTACTTCCTTGGTTAGCAAACTAGGTCAGCAGGCCATTCCTACACAGTTTGATTCTTATTGGATGCCCCATATTTCTGGCCTTGTGCCAAACAAAACAAATAAGATTATAGATATTTACTAAGTATAGATTAATCTAGTAGAAAACTATGCATAAGGAACACTTAGTGAATAAAAGATTACTCAATTTGAAAGTAAGATTTTCTTTTCCTTTCTAAATAGGAATGATATTGTTGTAAACAGTTTGTGGGGAAGAGGGAGTCCTCTTGGCACAATGGTTAAAGTGCTGGACAACAGTCTTGAAGTTAGCAGGTTCAAAATCCAGTCACGCTATCACGTTCACTTTTGGATTAATCTTTGCAAAAGGTATAAACTCCCAATATCCCTTCAGCTATGGGTTAAATAGTAATATTGCTGTTCTTCTATAAGGATGGTTTTGGCATTAAATAACCCAATGAAGGTTGATATACCATTAAAAAAAAAGAAACCTAAACAATTTTTTAACCCTGAAAAAGAAGTGATTTTCTTTATGACTTTTCTTAATCTATTCTTTGCCTGGTTCACTTTAATCTAATCAAAAAGCATTTCTAGGGAATAAAAGCTTATCATCTTTATTAGTATAGTAAGAAGTTCTGTTTAGTGTAAGTGTTATCATCAAAAGAAATGGAATTGGTGACCCAAGTTCAAAACCTGGAGTAGGCTGTTTGTATGCTGAATTCATACTAGTTTTATTCCACTTAAAAATTGATGTTCAAACAATTAATTTTTAAAGTGGTAATCTGTAACAAAGAAATCTTAAGTACCATGGGGTTGCAAGTTATGTAATGGTATTGTTGTAAGAAATAAACTCCATGGACTGAAATCCTGGATGAGGTTTTTGCATATTTCTCTTTGTGCTAATGCCTTTAGGAAAGGTATAAATTCATCTGTTCTTCCCCAGAAAAAAACAATATATTCTTTGAAAATATTGTTCTTTCACACACACACACACACACACACACACACACACACACACACACACACACACACACACACATACACAATCAGTCAGCGAGAAAGATGAGTTGTCAATCAATCTTTATGGCATTTCAACTATCACAGATTTTTGTGGGGGAAAGGAGTAATAAAGGAGAAAACCAAAAAACCCTGAAAGTATACATTCCATTTACTTCCTGAAGATGACACAAAACATCAGAAACATGTGTTGGAGAAGAATAAATAAGCTAAAAACAAATTCTGTTGAGGACCTTTTTTATTTAAAGGCATTTACTTTTTTTCTCTCATTGGACCAACAAGAATGTTATATATATATATATATATATATATATATATGTATATATATATATATATATATATATATATATATATATATATATACATATTATATATATGATTTGTAAGGAAATAGTTTGTTGGTAATATTATTTTTAACAAGACAGAGTTCATTTGTTTGTACACAGTTAAATGGTTTCAAGTATTCTTAACTAACACTAATAATTCTATTCAACATTATTCATGCATTCACACACAGTTAAATGGTTTCAAGTATTCCTATCTAACACTAATAATTCTATTCAGCATTATTTATTGATTTGCATACAGTTAAAAGGTTTTAAGTGTGGGGAATGATCAAATATTTCTATTTAACCAATAGATGGAACCCTGGTAGGTACTACCACTTTGGGTCAGAGTGAACCAGAGAGTCATGCCAATGAAGGAATACTCCACATTACCCAAATCTTCAGGATTGAAGCCTCAGCATCAGATAGTTTAGGACACTCATGGGCGGGTGGTTTCTTACCCATCTGCAGAGATTCAGTCAGTATATTCTACATCCCCAGCCAACTGTGCTGTAACCAATTTGGTTCATAATTTAGTAGATATCTAAACCTATCTATATACTCAACAATGCTATATAGTTTCATTCACTGGCTTTAACCAAGAGAGACTCAGCAATAGATTTCCAAGAGGGTCATTCACTCATTTAAGTGGCAAAAGTCCATGGGTTCAATACCAGAATTCCTGCCAATGAGATATAAAAGGCTTAGTGTATATAGATTGTATCTCTTGTAAAAAGGTAAGAATCACCAAACAAGGAGTCTCCAGAGTATGACACTAAACTGCATTTGATGGTGAGGTTCCAGGATTTGAGATCTAGGGAATATGAAGTACCTCTTCATTGTCATTACTCCCAGGTTTACCCTGATCCAAAGTGGTAGTAATTGTTACTGTCCCATCTATGGGTCAAATAGATCTTTTATAGTCCTATCTATGGGCCAAATAGATCTGTTAGGGTCCCATCTTTGGGTCAAATAGATCTGTTAGGGTCCTATCTTTGCGCCAAATAGATCTGTTAGAGTCTCATTTTTGCGCCAAATAGATCTGTTTGAAAATTATTTGTATTCAATAGGACTAAGTGCAAAAAATGTCCAAAGAAACTACAATACAAAAAATGTAAATATAAACACACAATAAACACAATTCCTTAACATCTAGTCATAAAATAATCCTATACAACTTGATATGCCATTAAAATCAATGAATCTTTCAAGGGGGGGATAGAATAATTAGAAGGCTTGACTCACCATCTTTTGATAAACAATTTCTGATACATGTACCTGGACCTTATTGATCTCTTTTATAGTATTATGCTGTCTCCAGTTTATATTTTGAGCTCAACAAAGTAAAGAGGTATATGTATTTATTCAACCCCTCCACACAAGCAGAATGCAACACAAAGTCAATTTTTGAGTGGAGTTTAACAGATTTAAATTTGGATTTTTCTTTCTCCTAGACTGGTTGTCATACCAAGGTTAAAGAAAACAGTCTGCCCTTCTATTTACCCATAGTCAGAGGGAGAATAGTTGGCTTCATACCTTTCCCAAGGATATTAGTGCAAAGGGAAATGCAAATAACAGTTCTGAATGCTTGTATTTACCTGACCCCTCCACTATGAGCAAGATACAACACATGGTCAGTTTTTAAGCAGAGATTAACAGGTTTGAATTCAGATTTTTCTTTCTCCTAGATCAGTTACTATATCAAGATTAAAGAGCCTTATCTGCTCTTCTATTAACCCAAAGCTGGAGGGATCATAGTTGGATTCATACCTTTCCCCAAGGGTATCAGCATGATGTGAAATGCAAACAGCCTCGTCAAGGATTTGAACTTTGAACCATGTCCATTTCCTATGGCAGTAACTATTACACCACAGACTCCACCATCTATGGGCCTAAAGATCTGTTTGAAAATTATTCATATCTTATAGGACCATGTGTAAAAATAAAAAATAAAAAAACTTTTAAGAATGATGTTAGCCATTAAGTGAAGAGGTGTAAGTTCTTATAATGTTGTATATGATTGAAATGGGCATAAATTCTACTCTTATCATTTGGACTATATCTTTAGTGAAAGACATTACAACTTCCTCACTTCACAAGCTCATATATAGATGGATTTATGGGTGGATCAATAATTCTATAGGCAGATACAGTTATCAGCTAATTATTTATCTGAGATTTTCAATGTATAATGATTGAACTGTGTGATTAATATTGATTATTTACACATACATAAATATATAAATCTTACACATACATACATACTTACATACATACATAAACTGTATGTATACACATATGCATACATTATTCTTACACAAAAATATATACTGACATAAATCTTATGCATTCACACATAAATTTTACACGTATACACATACATAAATCTTACTTGTACATACACACATATATAAATCTTATATATACATACACACATATACAAATCTTACACATAAATACACACATATATAAATCTTACCCATACATACACACATATATAAATCTTACACATACATACATACATACATACATACATACATACATACATACATATATAAATCTTACACATACATACATACATACATACATACATACACACATACATACATACATACATACATACATAAATCTTACACATACATACATACATACACACAAAAATCTTACACATACATACATACATACATACATACATACATACATAAATCTTACACATACATACATACATACATACATACAAAAATCTTACACATACATACATACATACATACATACATACATACATACATACATAAATCTTACACTTACATACACATATAAATCTTACACATACATACTTACATACACACAAAAATCTTACACATACATACATACATACATACATAAATCTTACACATACATACATACATTCACACATACATACATATATAAATCTTACACATACATACATACATACATACATACATACATACATACATAAATCTTACACATACATATATACATACATACATAAATCTTACACTTACATACACACATATATAAATCTTTCCTGTACATAAACTTATATAAATCTGATACGTACATACATACACACATACATAAATCTTACATATACATTCACACATTTAATTCTTACATATACATGCACACATATAAATCTTACATAAACATATATGCACATATATAAATTTTACATATATTTATGTTCATAAATAAATCTTACACATACATACATACATACATACATACATACATACATACATACATACATACATACATACATAGATACATACATACATAAATCTTACACATGCACACACGTATATAAATCTTACACATACATACATACATACATACATACATACATACATACATACATACATAAATCTTATACATACACACATATATAAATCTTTCCTGTACATAAACTTATATAAATCTTAAACGTACATACATACAAATTTACATAAATCTTACATATACATTCACACATATATAAATCTTACATATACATACATACATACATACATATGTAAATCTTACATATACATACATTCACACATATATAAATCTTACATATACATACATACATACATACATACATACATATGTAAATCTTACATATACATACATACATATGTAAAACTTACATATACA